>JAVCKT010012701.1:0-15160 GCA_032273925.1 Rhynchotus rufescens | reverse complement strand
AGATTCTAACTCATGAAGATACAAGAAAACAGTACTTGCATCTAGCCAGAAATAAAGCATCCTGGCCCATTTTAATAACACATTGTCTTGTTTAAAACATAGTTATTTTAGGATCACCATTCAGTGTGTAGTCCATGCATAAATATACATGTTAAACGAAAGGTATGTGAACAGCTCTATCATATAATATGAGTCTGCTTACTTGTTTCAATTCTTTATGTGGATACTTTTACCACTCTAGTTTTTACACTATAATAAAGTATGGACATAGACGAATTTAATATCCTCTCTTACATATCAGAAGTTCTAGTGAATAGAGTGGATACAGAACAAATTTTCAAGTTAAGTAATATATTTTTAATTCTCATATTTTGCAGGTGCAAATAATTGCAGGAATAAAATTTCAGCACCGATTACATACATGATGTAAATTTACATCAGTAAATTTACATGAGTGGCTGATTTGTGAGCATATTTAAATTCTCAGAGGAAAAAGTGACTTTATTTGTCCCTTCAAAATATACATACTGCTCTCTTTTTCATCCATCCACAAGTGCAAGCATAGGAATTCAGAAATTAATTTTCAGAAGTTATCATCCTGCATTGTTTTTGCTATTTGAAGTCACCATCTTTAAAGTGCTCACCAGAAAGTACAGGGATGTTGCATCATCCTACAACGGGTTCTAATTAAAAGTGTTGAATTTTACTAATAAATACTGAAGGAAAAACAAAGTATTTTATGTTGATATTATGTTTCCTGTAAGTTTCATCTTGCAGGAAGCTCTATTGATAGCCTATTAACATTGTTCTTTCTGAATTTCCTCTGAATATCCATTTCTTTTTCTGAATTTTTTTCATGAAGTTTGGATATTCATACTAAGCCTGTCCTGTAACTTCATTAGTAAAATCCTGGATAAGCATGGATCTAGAAAAGCATCCTGGATATTCTGTGTTTTGAACATTTACCTGTTCTCTCAAGAAACTATCTTTGGTAGCCATTGAATTATTTTGACACTGAAATAATTAAGAGGCTTCATAATTCCTTGATATACTACCTTTCCCAGGAAATATTCATTTCCTATCTTTGCTTTATAGTAAAAGTAACCCACTTCTTGAAATTAATCACACTGTTCCGATGCTACGAAAGAATGTGTTATTAATAGCAACACATGGGACGTAGAGAGTTTCTTCTGATTTAATCAACCTCATCATCATTCAAACTTCAAAATCAAGACGTGTGTCTTTTTACACCATATTTTATAGAACGTTAACTCTTCTGCCCTAGGGACTTACACAAACACCTCAGCCTGATCTCCAACAAATGCCATCAAAACTCTTGACATGTCCTGAGGTTGAATCCATTAAAGTGTAAAGGCTTTGACATTTTGGAGCATTTTCTTTATGTTACATTGACAAATGGAGGGGTTTTGTGTTTCATTGGTTAAGAGGGAGTCAGGTTTTAGTTATTTGAACCTGGGGTAACTTCATTCATGGATCAAAAAAGACCTCTTGGGGCTTCCAAAGTCTTAATTATTTTAGAGCTACAAGGCATGATTTGGTAGAGATTTGGGTAATGGGAAACATATTCTTCTGGGATCACTTCACTTTGGGGAGCTTTCCAGCTGTGAAACAGGCTCTCAAACTTAAAAGCTCTCCAAAGCTCTACCTGGCCCCGGGCCCACATTTCTCTGTAACAAAAGTTGACTCGTGGAAGAACTAATGTAATATATGCAACCAAAATGTGCAACATTAAAGAATTCGTAAGATTTATGATAACACTAAAAGTTGTTAAAACATTTTTAAAAGGTCAGCTTTTCACATTTAGAATCAGAAGAATGTTCATTTATATATAATCACCACATACCTAATTCCACATGTAAAAGTGACAGCTATTTTATTATACAGTTTTATATAAGAAAATTTGGTTCATGACAGGATTAGCTTATTAAAATAAAGTGAAATTTGTTGTCATTTAAAACAGTAACTATCAGGACTCTCTGTTTTATAATCAGTTTTCTGAACATTTTAATTACCTTGGAAATTTGTTTAAATGCTTATGGCTCATTTATTACCTAATATAAACATAAATAAATAATAAAACCATTGAAATCTTCAGATATGTGACATTATTTAGCAATATTTAAACAAAATGTGTCAATTGAAAGAGAAATCTATCAATAAAAAATGGAAAATAGACTACCAATAAGTTTCTTAATTGTAATTCAACGTAATATATACATGCAAAGTTGGGTAAGAGATCTTTTCCATACTTCTGACTTTTGGCTCTAAATAAGGTGGGATTTTCATTACAATTATTTGTAAATTGTTATTTTTACTTTTACTATCAGTATGAAGGACAATAAATGACAAGAAAATCTGAAACATGGAATTGTATATGTGTTGATCTATTTATAAGTATATATGCAACTTTAGGTTTATGAATAGATATTGAGTATAAAATTCATTTGAGGCTCAGATGAAATAGGTCTTTTGCTATATTGCTTATGTAGGTCAAGACTGAAAATGGTTTCTTAACATGAGAAGACTAAAAAACAACTGAAGGAATTATGGATGTCATTAAAAAAAGACATTAAACTTGAGGAAATTACACATGCACAGAAATCACACAATGCAATGACAGCTCTCTACTATATAAAAACCATCAGAAAGGCATGCCAAAAGAGAAAAACTTCTGTTGAAATCTAGTGAAAATCTCTTTCATGTTAATGGACCATATTTGAAATTTGAGGCCAAGAGCTCTCCTATACTTGACAAAAATACTGCTCATCAACAATCTTTCACTCTTCCTATGGTCTCTCTTCTATGAGAGGGCTTCTATGAGCCCTCTCTTCATGGCTTCAGAAGCCCTGAAAATCCTCTAATATGTTTTATAAATAGAAAGTGGCTCTTGTCTTTTTTTTTCCCTTTTTTCTTCTTCTTTTTCTTTTCCTTTTCCTTTTCCTTTTTCTTTTCCTTTTTCAAGATCCCTAGGAAAATTACTATTAAAGCTTTAATTCAGTACTATGTGTGACTTTGAATAATATCCATGAGCACACAATCTCTGTTGAGTCTACCTTGATCTTTCCTTTTCCTTAATTATAATCTCTTTCTTACACTATCTCTCTTAGGTCTCTGGAAAAGAACACTTATTTGTCTTACTGTAATTAGATTAACGACTATTGTCTAATTATCAATAGTAATACAAATACAGTCTATTTTCTGATATATAGAGTAAGGATGGGGATTGGAATACCACATTAAACTGTAACAGAACAATGCAGATGAACAGCGTACAGAAAGAGATTGGATCAGTCTACATCAAGCTTGATCAGATTCAGTCAGCACAAATATCATTTCTCTTTCCCACAGAGAATTTGATATGTTTCCAAAGAAAAGCTCCAGGTTTAGGGAAGAAACAAGGTTGTTGGCTGAGGCACAACCTGGGATGAAAGCTACCCTCATGAGAAAGGAATGGGCCACAGCCTGGAAGTTATGTCCTACTGGACAAGCAGGGATCCGGTTTGCAGGGATCAAGGTCAATGTCATAAATAGAGATATTTATGGTATAGAATATTTACAATCTGGAAAGAAATCTCATAGATAACTCAGTGCTGACTGTAATGATAATTATTGACAATAAAATCAAATTCTCAAACCACTAATGTGTGGTTGCCCAATAAAATTTTAAGAGGAAGTTTTATTTTTTTTAAGGCATATGCCTTCAGTCACTAACAATGTGGGAATTTAGAATTTATTTTCTAAAGGGAGAAGAGCCTAGAATTGATTTGAGAGTCTTTGATAAGAAAAATATGGGACAGACCTTGAAAAACTGAGCATAGCACTCAAAAGTTTTCTCATTTTCTGTTTTGGGTTTTCTTTTATGCATTCCCACTTACATGTATGTGTAGACTGGATAAAATAGACCACACTAAATAAGCAATACATGTAAAATGATATAAAAATATTTGTCTCTTTGGAATGAATTTACTTGATTACCTGCCAGATTCCTTTTTGATCTGTTCATTGCTTAAGATTAAGAATATTAAGAAGGAAGTACTTAGTGAAACCAAAAAGCCTATTTAATTCAGCATCTGATTTATAACAGTGGCCAAAAGCTAATGCCTAGGGAAGAATGTTAGCACAGGGGAAGCATATAGTGATATTTTTCCAGAACACCCTCCTAACCTCCTGTGGCTTCCAACTATGAAGAGACTCAAGGGAAAGATTTGTTTTAAAATGAAAATACACAATGTCTTCTGCCAGAGGCAATGGCTCTTACCCAGCTTCATAGATTTAATTTTATGTCACCTTCATAGACTTAATTTTAAAATTATCCACATTCAGTAAAAATTAGTGGGTTAATGGAACTGTCATTCCAGTGGCTGTAACTGCATGGCTCAGAGTGCAGAACAAGAGGTCTGTTCTGGCCCACATGGCATGTGCTCACCCATTGGACAATCCAATACTCCCAAAGGTTCACAGGCTGCACAGCAGGTAAAGCTGCCAAGGAGCCCTGGAGCTGTGCACAGGCACCACCAGTGTAGTCCATGGCAGTTCTTCCCCCCAGCTGAAGTTGCTCCTCACACGGGACATGCCCACCATGTGGACCAAAGGTCTGCAAGGGTGCACTGAGCTTTAATGGAGCTCCCATTGCCGGAGGCTAGAAGTGGGACTGGACAAAGGCAGATTCTCTGCATCCTGCCAAGGAGGCAGGTTCTCAGCCAGAAGATGGAGGATCATGGAGCAGGATCCTCTCACCTCTGTTCACAACTACAGCCATGGCCAGACCCTATCTACAGATACACATAGTTATCCTAATGCCCTGTAGGATTGCCGCTGCTTCAGAAAAGAGCATTATCAAATTACTGGTAAGAAGATTAAGAAGGCCTGTCTCTAATTCTTTAGACTGTATTTCCCAGTATCTATTACAGACATGTTTTAAATATTCCCAAGGAATGGGGCTGAAGGGACAATTCCTCAAACTAACAGATTTTACCATGGATTAGATATGTAAGTGTCGCTAAACAGTCATTGATTGCATCAATCTGTTCCAGATTGTGCAATATAAAAGTTTTGACTGTGCTGATACTGGGCAATGCTCTGGGGCCTTACAAAACTGATGAAGGATCACCAAAAGAGATCCTAAAGAAGAACAAAGGAATAAACAGCCCTTTTTTGATGTTGAAATTAAATATATAATTTTTTAGCTAAAGTAATGTTTGTTTCTATCACTACACAAAGAGCACCTCAGGCTCAGTACTCTAAAGTTTTGCAAATCGCAGAGGGCAAGGCAGATTTCATCAGTGCACCTCAGTACCTCAATACCTGAGTATATTCTTTACCAAGCCACTAAAATTCAAGAGTAATTCTGAGAGGCAGGCAGGAAACTTTTGATATTAAAGAAAAAAAAAAAGAGAGAGAGAGAGAGAGAGAGAGAGAGAAAACTCTTTGCTGGCCCATGCTCTGATAGCTCATATTTGCCCTTCTTTGATATGACATTTTAAAGAAATGTATCTCAAATTTTAATGAAAGTGATCTTGAACCAGCCTTATTTCAACTCTGCTTATATCAGCTGGCAGCAATGTAATGATATAAGTCATTCCTAAACTCAAATAAATATGCCCAAATCAAGTTTTGGAGTAATACAAATTTAGCTGACGCAACACTTTTTTCACACAGAAAAGTGAGTGTAATGTACATAGACTTGATCAGCAAAGACTTGATCAGTGACTGGTTTTGGGCATGCACACACATTGTCTCAGTTTCAACTGGGCCAAGGCTACTGGCCTTACATTCACAATCTGACAGACATTATTAGGGAATGGTACTGTTTCACCTTTAAAGACTGCTGATTTAAACCTTTCTCCTGGGTTTTGTTTCAGGAATTATAGGAAGGAGACACAGGAGTCAAGTTACTTCTTCTGAAAAATGTCCTCATATTACAGGTATCCTCAGCAGGAATCTTTCAGATTCTTGCTCCCTGAGACTCTGGCTTTCCATATGACTTTTTTTTTTTTTCACTTGAAAGAGCAGCAATTAAATCATCTTGCCTGATCCACAACACCTGTTGGAATATATGAGATCTCTGTAATTTAGGTATTTGAAATAAGCTTTGTATCAAGAATGTGTGGATAGCAAGTTATGCTATTTTGACAAAAAGACTTTTCTGTGCTATTCATCAATCTGTATAGCTCTATCTTTTAGAATAACACACATGCAGGCTCCTACAACCACAAGGGGCCCCATTCTCCTCCAACAAGTAAGAAAGTTTTCATTTAAATCATGTTTGTAGGTGTGGTTTTGCTGAATACTCACATATCTTGGGCATGTGAATTCCTCCAATATACTTAACCATATGTAACTTTTGCATTCAAAGCTATAAATCACATTCTACAATGAAGTAAGTCATCACTCATCGGTTACATGTCATAGTAAAAATCTGTCTGCCTCTCACTGGATAATTCTTTCAGAGGCAGCTGTTGCACACACAGAGTAGCTGTGTATGTGAAGATCTCGGCTCACATTTGGTGAATCAAGTTTGGTTTTCATTTAAAGAATATTTTTTTTACTTAAATAAAAGTTTTATTTAAACAAATATATAAAGCTTTCAAAAAAAGATTCAGTTGTAGTAAGTGATCAAAGCTCTAGTTATGTAGGCTCTTCTTTATAGGATGACTACAGCCACATTAGCAATGGTTTTCATTCCTTTTCTTCATTCTAATTGGACAGCATAGCCCCATTGATTACCATGTGAGTGATCTCTGCCTCAGCAGCCCTGGCAGAACAGGCCAGCCTTTGCCCATTTATCATGTCAGGACATAATTTCAGCCATCATGAGGGCTTTCTAAAGTCATGCTTAGTATTTCTCTCACTTACCTTTCCCATTTTCTCTATTCCTGTATGACTTCCCTCTTCTCATCTAGATCTAAGAACCTTAATCACTGAACCTATTTTGATGACTTTAGAAGATCATTGTAGATCTAATGATACATTTAATGATGGAAATTAGGCTGAGATAAGATTTTGAACACAGCCTACCAGTGACAACTAAGTATACATCATGAACTCAACAGCTGACAAACTGCTCTGAAGCATAAAATACTTAGATCTTAAAGCATAAGTATGCTAAGACGAGACTGTCAAATGAAAAAAAAGATACCACTGTTCTCTACTATTGTGAAAACAAATATCCATCGGAACTTTATAACAAATAAACCTCAGGCTTTTTGTTATAGATCTTTGGAAGTCATTGTGATCTCACTCCTCCCGATAAGCAAGTCGAGACATGCAGTCATAAAGTTCAACTAACAGTGATTTGAGTGGGACTTGCAGGATCGATCCTTCAGGAATTACTCATGTACCTGATGTTAATAACGTATGTAAGCTTCTGCAGCAGGAAAAACTCAGTTTGTATGTCACATCGTAAATTGTGCAACACAAGCACTGTTTCACATCTTATTTTCCCCTGGTCTGTTAACAAACATTTCTGTTGGTATCTAATACAGAAACACGTTCACACAAAAGACAGACACTCATTTGCAATGTAATGCATGTATAGGCTCCTAGAACTCTGCTGGGCTTCAATTTGCTTGGTTCAATATGGAAAATCTAGCTAGGTTAAAAAAAGAAATCATTTGGACTTCAGCCTGTGAAGTTCTGGCAAAATTCCTGGTTTATAGAATTTCTGCTGCCTGGTATGTGTGTTCCAGGTAGCGCAATGCTTCAGAACCTTAAGGCCTCCTGCTTTAGTAATCATTTTTACAGACTTCTTGATAATGCCAATTAATCAGTTCTCATGTGATTTGGTACTTACTGCATTCAAAATGAAATTCAAAATCAGATGGTAACAGAGCTGCTGTGAATAGTATTTTAGTTAGTTTATTCTATATATTTAACTTGTGGCTAATGCTAAAAATATGAATTACCTGCAAAGATTTGAAACACATGAAAATCCACAGCCTTTGCTCTTAGAAACTAGAAAAATACTCAGTGCAATACCAAATCTTCATAATGATCTATATTTTCAGTTTGCCTATGGAATTGGACAAGACCAACCTGATGTTATTGAAAATTGCATCTAAGACTTTTGCTGCTTCATAATTTCTTGTCTTGAATATGAGTTTTTTGTGATCAACTGGCAAAACCCTCAATATAGCTCTTGGTGATTAATTATCACCGAGAAAGTTTGTAAGTAAGTGATATTTCCTTTTTTTGGGAGGTGAATGGAGAAGAAGAAGCTAGTTTGCACATTAAACCTTTTTGCTACTTTATGATTATTTGATTCAGAAAATGTAAAAGCAATAGAAGATAACAATCTTCCATACTTAAGACTTACTTTTGGGGGGAGGACCCATAGAATGACAGTGAAATATTGCACCATGATGATTAGGATAAGAAGAAGGATTAACAAGAAAACAAAAGAAAAAGGCTTCAGCAATTAAATTTTCAATGAGCTTCCAGAATGGAGAGGAATATTTCAGGGAAAACTGATCTAAAAAGGAAAGAAAAGAAAGGAATTAAAGAGAGCTCTTCGTACTGTAAAAGGAACTATAATAAGGATATGAGAGTAAAAAAAAAAAAAAAGAAAAATCATATAAATTTGTGTAAATCATGAACCTTTCCTGATTCCTAGAAGAGGATGAAATGCACAGGAAATGTTTTAACTACCCTGAAACAAAAGGTCAAATAAATTCTTCATAAAAAGCTATATGTGTGTGCACATAGATATAGAGGCAATCAGAGAGCAGAGTTCCCTTTTTATCCCTGATCCCATCTCTCATCTGCTGCACATGGTAGTGGCTCTAATGATTTTTGCTGTTGGGTAGACAAGGCAGATTGCCAAGGTTGAAACTGCCAGGCACCCTTGTGATAAAGCTACTAAACGGTCTAAACTCTGTCTAGCACTAGAGCAGCAGGACCCTGAAAGCCAGCAGAATTTCTTGTCTTGTCTTGCCCATAAAGCTTCCTTGCTCTTAGTTCTATGAAAGCTGTACAAAGGGTCTTAAGGCACTTACCCATCTAACAAAGATTTTGGAAGCTAGTTTATGGAATCATTATTCTCACTGTTCCTTAAACCATCTGCAACCCAAAAACACTATGAAGTGTGAATCTACTTAAGTATGCATAAACTCACAGAATTTTCTTATATATGCCTGTAAGTCTTGATGTCAGGAAAATAATTTTAAAGTTTAATAATGTAAAGATCCTTCTAACAACTCTTGTCAACAGCTTCCAATTCCATATGAAATCTTCTTACAAATAACATATGCCTGAAATCTGAGGTACTTCAACTATCCATATTCATCAGTGCACATCTCATAAACATGGCTGTAAACAAGCTAGCACACTGAAATTCATACTTGCATCTGAAAACAGGCTGTTCAGATGGAAATGGCAAAAGGTAGTAGTTAGCTTCAGTATTTTTCTTTGACGTCTTTATTATTTCTTATTTTTATTCACTATTTGTGCTTTGAAAAGTTTTTCGGATATAATTGTTATGTTTAGTTCTTATCCAAGATAGCCAAAAACTATTTCTTACTTTCATACAATTGCATATTTTTTCACTATTATGCAACAGCTACATCACACACTGTGAAAATTAAACAAAAAAATAAAAATAAAAATAAAATAAGATTTTGTTTTTTGTTTTTGCTGAATCACTCAGCAATTTCCTGCTTCTTTTTGTTTAACTGGGAAATTTTTATGGCTGGTCTGAATTGAATAACACTACTGTCCACAGAAAATATACAAAATACTGCATTATCTTTAGATGTCTGGAAGTCTACTATGAGACAATCATAGCACTCAAGGCAAAGATATAAAATCAAAATGACTAAACTTCATAGAAAATTTAAATTGACAGTTCAAACAAAAAGGGATTATGGACTTTTAAATCCAGACTAGAATATTAACCTTCTTGTTCTCTAGCTTTATGCTAGCAAAAAGTAATTATTATCAGATATTATCCACAAAAATTTCATCTAGCATCTCACATCATAAATTGCCAAATCCTTCTTGCTCAAGGATTCCCTGAATCAAAGTGTCTGTAATTTTTCTGCTTTTACAGCATCTTGTGAGAAGAATTTCAAAGGCCAAAGAGATATTTTGATAAAAAACATAAAGAGATATTTTGATAAAAAACATAATTGCCACCTATTCACTTCAGTTGATGGTAAGCAACTTTCCCTTTCATTTGTCTTCATACAAAACCAATGTATTAATTGTTTCATTGATCGACTAAAGGTTCATCCAGACACTTTGTGCTGCAAACACATGATCAGATATTTCTCACTGCCATATGAGTTAACATACATATCTCTGGTCTGGATTCCCTATAACTGAAGAGTTTTGTAAAGTGACTTTTTAAATGAGACGTTTGACCTTTTAAAAGGTACTAAGTTTTATTTCAAGCTTTTTTTTTTCATGATAATCCTCCATTTTTGCATCTCTAATGTCTTCAGAACATTCCACAGCAGACAAACATGTTATGAATATGTTTCCATATGTTGATTTATTCTCATTTACGTTGTTTTATATCCCATTACTAAAGCCAAGCACCATTAAAGTTTACTAAGGATGCATTCAGATTGTCTCACTGTTTCATATAGCATAATTTTTTAAGAAGCAATCTTAAATATCAGATAGACTGAACTTGTTGGCTTCAGTTATTAATTTGCCTGATCTTTGTTGAATGTCCTTCAGTTGATAGCTGTAACATGTTACATGTATGTGTGTGCATATGTGTCTCTATAGGTTAAATATTGATATATAAAATATAAAAATAAGTATTAAAATATGTTATATATGTACAATATACATACACTCAGATACTAAATCTATTCCTAGTTCTGTTATTTACAGTATTTATCTTAAAAAAAAAAAAAGAGTATTTTTGTGCCTATTCATGACAGACAGCATTCTTGAGTATTCTTTTCACAAGGAGTAAATAGTCATAATTACTTTCTTGTCTATACCTTTGAATTTTAGACTGTTTTTTGGTGATTTAACAAATGGTTTACCACACTTCAACTGAAGAAGAAGAAAATGTCCATGATTTTATGGATGCTTTGTACTATAACTACGAGTAGAAGCTATTTGACACTGAATTCTCATAATTTGTTTTATAAATCTACTGAATATACAAAACTGAATTACCAATATATACTATTAAGAATTTTGTTAACTCTCTCTGTTCAAAATCCCTAAGATGGAATTTTATGACAAGACACGTTTCATTTTCCATGAAAAGTTTATAATAGAACAAATCTGAAGAGAATTTTCCCCTAGATTTAGGGTAGAACTTGCTCTTAACTTGGATGCAAGGATGTCTCAAAGTCTGGTCACTGTGCCAATGTTTACAGTAAACATCACATTGCAACATCCAAATAACTTTATAGTATCAACAACAACATGAGAAAATTGTTATAGACAAAAAGAACTGTCTATAAAGAATTGTCATTAATTAAATCTGCACTCACTAAATCAGGGGAAAAAATCAAGCTTATGATAATGACATAAACTTATGACTACAAGATATATGCATTTTGGGAGTGAGGGAGTGAGAAAGAGGGGCATTGATTTGCTGTTGGAGGATCTTTAAGCTGTTGGAGGCATTTCCCTTACATTATATCCAAACTTGATTTCACTTGAATCCTCTGCCAGTTCCCACACCCTTTTTTAGCCAGCATGTGGGACAGGGTCAGGACAAATTTCATGGAAATGACTAGGGGCCAGTGCCAAGAAAAGGCTTAAATTAGGCACCAATACCCTGACAGAGATGTCTATGCTGTGGGTTTTTTCACTTTGTTTTGTTTGTTTGTTTTCTCTCCTCTTTTGGATTTAAAACTATATCTACTGCTCTATCTTTTGATATCAGTAAATTTGAAATTTTTCATCTTTCTACAAGATAACTCAGGAATTTCCAGGAAAAAAAAAGGGGGGGAGGGTGAAGGAGGGGAAGAAATATACGGCTTCCAGTGAATGAAATTTGTTGCTATAATAAAAGATTGAGCTTTGTACTACTGTTAGTTCAGTATTTCCGTACAAAGTAGATGAAACATCTCCTGGAAACACCAAATGCAAGAGTAATTATTGACCTACTACTCCTTCCTATATATAAAACATTACATTCTCTGCTCCATCCCCCACCTTTCTCAGCAAAAAAAGTATTCTTAGCACAGGTGCTTACTGCCCTCTTTATGTCAGCACAATTTGCACAAACTGAGTACAGGCATATATGAATGCTAGGAAATCAGAATAGTGACGCAGAAGTGGATACATGCGGTTCAAGAAAACAGAATATCAGGTCCCACACTTTACATGTCCTGTCCACATTGCTGTTCCATGTTTGTATTTTATTCTCAGTTTGCGGGGCCTCTAAGACAACAGAGAAAAGGAAATCTGAGGTCTAGCTTGCCCCAGAAGCATGTCCTTGACGTAAATCACAGTAATATTCAGACTGGTAATTTCAAAGGAGGATCATTTTTCACAAATAAAATATCAGAATTTGCCCAGTTTTACTGCCATGCTACCAAAGTAAGATGAGATTGTAGGCAGGCGCACCACAATTTTCCCTAATACTTTTCACTTGAGAATACTCCTGGATCGTGATGTGCGTACCGCCGCCAGCATCATGCAAAGGCAGCATCTCCACTCGCCCTTCTGTGCGCGCCACTTTTTCCTTTCAAATCATCTCACCAGCACTGTGCTTTTATTATTCATTTTGTTTTGGACTATAAACATTGTCTTTCTCTTTTTTTCTTTTTTTTTTCTTAATTTTTTTTTGCTCATTTCCTCTACCCGGCTGTTCTACAGCTCCTCACCCTTTTTTATCTGTCTGCAAACTGGATAGACTGCAAATGGCTTTGGCTCCTCTGATCCCAAAAAATCTCTTTTGCCCTGAGTAACTGCTTTCAACTGATTCCATTCTCTCATTTGTCTGCCCCAGCAAGCAACTGTTGCTGTAGTAAACACCAACTGTTTACTACAGTTCAGACAACCCTTCCATCATGTTCAGTGGATTATTTATTTTTAAATAATCACACTGCAGGACTATTGACATGATGTCATTCTCAGATGAAAGGTCTAAGTAGAGACAAATGCTTTAGCTCTGTTTCTCTATCTTTTCAATTTTTCCAGCAGGGAAAAAAATAGGGTATATTTTATGGTTATAGAAATATTTTCCAAATTCTTCCCCCTTAACACAGAAATATGTAGGATGCACTTACCAATATGATTTCCAAACTATTGTCTTTAATTGAATCTGTTCTTTAGTAAATTAATATGTTAATTTGAAGTTCTGGAGATTCAGTATATTAAAAACAAACAAATTATGGCATACAGATGTAGAGATAAAATAAGAGGGAGAAAATACCATTTTCTCTCCAAAAAACACCATTTTCTCTCCAAAAAGAGTATACTTTCCACTTTGATCAGGAAAGCAAAAGACATAAGACCTTTGTCTCCATGGCCTCTCTGTAACTTAAGTTCAATGGGATTCCAAGGAATATGGGAAGATTTATTAATCCCTTGAGGCTTGTAAACTGGCTATTTTCCCCTTCTTCAGTCTCCCTTGTAGGCGGGGTTCTTCATTTTCTGAAATCCTCTTAAGAGCTGAGGCAGTGGAATTTTAGGCCTCAGACTTAATAAAGGAATTTGTTTCTCTTGGGTATGCAGCAGTGGGAAGAGGTATAAGAAAGTTCAAAACCTGAATGAATAGTAAAGAAAGATTTGACACACTTCTATTATCCACTACCGGTGACTAGAGAACAGTGACAGTTTAGTCAATAATATGGCATTAGCACAAAAATAAGCATATTTCAGATACTGAAGTATAAGTTAGCTTACTAGTGAGATTTTAATTTAAAATGACAATTTACTTCCAAGCTGCCAAAATATATTGAAAAGATTTATTTATACACCTAATGAACCATTACTTAGAGAGCAGCATAGGAACACATTACTCTGTGGAGCACCTACGAGTTCTGCACCTCTACTTAATTTTCACTCCATAGAATGCCAATTAATTCTGGTCATTTACTTTGACATGTCTCTCTCAGGCAGCCAGGTGTAATATATAGCATACACAGAAAAACTCAGCATTAGAGATTCAGACCACTCTATGTGCAAAGTATTAAAGCAGAAAGCTTTATATGTACACCTGATTTACTATTGAAAAGACAACAATACCGAGGGTTTTTCTATAGACTTCTGTCTAGATCCAGATTTTATCTGGATACATAAATGGCAGTGTTTTTATTATGCAGAGCCAAGAAAATGCAAAACTTTAAAAGAACAATCTTAAGTCCAGTGTCTATTACTCTGTGCTTCAATTTAGCTTCACATACAAAACTGCAAGTACAAAAAGGAACAAAATTCTTATATTCATTTGGCTACCTGATTACTGTAGATAGACACTAACTAACTAAATACTAGCTTTTAGGTACAAGTTTTCCATCTTAAATGGGCTGAGCAACTACTCCAGCTAGTATAAAGAGCAGTCTACACAAACCACAAGGCAGGTCTGCTTCCTAGCATTTTGTAATTGGACTGCTTATACGCTGAGCTTTGGGTGAAGAACCTACAAAGCATCCATACTGCACTGCTATATGTCACTCCAAAGAAGATACAGTAAAAGTCCACAGCTGGATTCTGCAACTCTTCCCCATCCTCCCAACATATATTGAGCCATGCACTTCCCTGCTAGCTGTTAATTTCTGTTTCTTTTCTTATATGCAGATTCGTGGAGTTCATTGTAAGTGTTCTCTGAAACAAGATGTGAATGACTCCCTGATGATTTCCTGGACAGTACATAGCATGGATCTGCTGTTAGAGTTTCTTCTCACCCACAGCCAAGCATCTGTGCCATGGGCCAGGACAGGCACTCATCTTCAGCTGGATTTTGTGATTCGGGATTGTGGGACCACAGGTACAAAGAACACATCAGGCTAATGATAAGTGTTTTTCCTCCTCTCATACTCTTCCCCCTATAACTTTCTGAAAAACATTTCACTCTTCACCACTAGGAAATTAATACGACTTTATACACACTTTCTAGTTGAAATCTGCTGAATGAATGCAATTACAAATATCCTTCTTTTAATACACTACAACCATAGGGGTAATTTTTGTTACTCTGTGTCTCAGTGCAGATTCAGTAAAG
>JAVCKT010012699.1:0-12756 GCA_032273925.1 Rhynchotus rufescens | reverse complement strand
AATTCCATGAAATTTTCTCTACTTAAAAGATGATCTGGAAGAAAAAAAAATAAAAGGAAGTGAGAGCGATGTCATTCACTCTTTCTTACTTTTGCCTCCTAAGCTTACCAGTACAGAGAATGTAGTAGTAAAATAAAAGGAAATGCTGGATGTCTGTAAGTAGTATTTTTTGGATGCAGTTGAAAGAAACATGACAAATGGAAGTCAGCAGAAATGCTCAAAATGCTCAACTTTCAGTTTCTGACTTTTAACTAGTACCAATCAACTGGGATTTCCTTTGAGAATCTTAAATAAATTCTGAATAGTGTCAATTTGATTATATGTTCGTTTAAAGTCTCCTGAAACTTACTTTTAAAAATGAAACTACAATGGGTTTTTTGTTTGTTTTGCCTTTTTTTTTTTTTTCCTAAATACATATTCATATGTTTTACAAAGGGAGAAAAAATTATGAAATATATTTTGGAGATAATGGAATGGCAAGAGATAAAATAATATTATGCACGAATACCACAACAATAAACTCTGTGCTGGTAAACTGGGATTTAGGATTGTAAAGTATGTAGAAGACCCATACAGAAGAACCTGTGAGGAGGGTCCTGGCAGAGAACAGAGCTCTGAGGCTAACTTGCAGAAAGCTGCTGTGTTTTTCTCTGTTCTGTTTGATGGGGAGGAAAAAAAAAAGATCCCCGAGAGTGAGCTCAACATTTCTGTTTACTGGCTGAACATTGAGATGAAAGATTTCCCTGCTGTGCAGTCATTTCTTATTGCAAGACCAGTCCAGAAGACAAGAATAAAACAAAGGGCAAAGCAAATGGCCCAGATGAGGGCTGGTAAGGGCAGAAAAATTCTGAAAAAGCAATAACAATAATGATGCCAAAACAGGAACTGAGAATGAAAGACCAGCTCAGAATAAAGGAGGGAACAAAGGAAATAGGATAATGGCAAAAAGATAATAATTGGAAGAAAGACAAATACTGGGATACGTTGAAAATTCTACCCAAGTGGTGCTTAAACTAGTGCCATTGTTTTGAAGAACAGCTGTGTAATACTCATGGGCCACGTGCGGAGCAACTTGTTAATGGAACACCTTCCACTGCTGGTTGATCTACAGAGATAAATGGGCAATACACTATTCAGCCCAGCACAGTTACTGGAATTTCTGTCCTTTGGGAAATGGTCGTAGTTTTACATTTTTCCAGTGCCAAAGAGACAAATGCTTACATCTGCAGCCAGCTGCCTGTATAGCATTGGGTGAATTACATGAGTCAGGTCTAGAAGTTCAGGACAAAAATATTCTTGAAAATTGGCTTTAACTTACTAACTACTGTGCTGCTTGGTTTATGGCCATATTTTGTCTTGTCCATTCACCACACATTCATCTTTTATCCACATAACTCAGGTTTCCTGTGAACAGGAGACCATCTCTAAAGTACCAGGAATCTCGTACTCTTCTCAGACTCATCACCACCAGAGAACTTCAAAGACCAGCTTAGCTCCACTCTTGAGTTTGTATTTGCATTGTAGCAAGAGGAATGGAAAATGAGAACAGACTTTGATCCAAGTCCAACCAACGGTATGGCTATACCTTGGGCTAGTGATTAAAAGTCATGATTCAGGTTCATGAGTCAAGAATTGTTGTTTGCTGAGCTGTTGAGAAGTCACTATTTTTAGGAACTAAGGCAATTTCCTTAATATGAAATGCAACTATACTTGTGGGAACAACTGGCATACCTCTTTCTCACCACTAAAACAGAAGATAAGGAAGGAAAATATAAATCCTTGTACACTGTGGAGTGTTCGTTCAGCCATTAACAAAGTGCTTTAGTAAATGGCCAAACTGTTATTTTAGCCAACGAGGCAGTTGCATCATTGCAGCAATGATCCATTTCAGGTCTGTCTCGATTAATCTGACTGAAGGTAAATGTCCATTATGTCCATCATGCATCTTTGGTTGGTTAGCAATAATTTAAATTACTGATAACTACCGGAGCATTTGATTTCATGAGTTTTGTCTATTTCTTTTCTGTGTGCATGTGTAATACAATCCTTATCTTAGCACTATTAAACCCAGGTATTTTTGCTTTTAATGTTTGGTTTATTCATTTTAGTGTTTACCAGTAACAGACTGATGAGACAGCGCTGAGTGATAGGGAAAGGGAAACTCTGGTAGTAAAAATGACCCTGCTCTGGAAAGTTTGTTTTAGCAGTTTGTTGTAGCAAAAAGTCACACTATGCACTGAGCACTATACATGCTCACAGTGAGCTTACTTTCAATTTTCAATGATATACCTCATCTCCTTAGTGAGACAGAGGATAAATGGTTGCTCCAAATACCAGATTAATTTGAATGCTAAGAGGATGTGTTTTGGCACTCAATTTCTACACTGCATTCTATCCAAATATAACTCAGACCCCCTAGCGTTCTGCTATCCAACTGTGAAGTAGCTTCCACAGTGCTCCAAGGTGATATCTAGTCATGGAATCATAGAATAATTGAGTTTTGAAGGGACCTCTGGAGGTCTCTCATGAAACCCCCTTCTCAATGGCCTATTGTTAGTGCAGCTTGTTCAGAGCAACTGAGCAAGTTCTTTAGTTGCATTTGTAATATAAGTAAGCTTGGAGATTTCATAGCCTGCCTGAATCTTTTTTCCACAATCTGACCATCCTCGCAGTGAAAAAAATGTTAATAGCTAATCATAATCTAACCATGTTCCAACTTGTTTCCATGCCCTTTTGTCCTATTGCTGTGCATCTCCATCAAGACTTCGGTTCCCTCTGTTCTATACCTTCTTGTTAGGTAGTTGTATTACTCTCCAATAAGACAGTCATAAGACCCACCTAGCTCACTAAGCTTCTCCCTGTGCATCATATGCTTGAGTTTCCTGACCATCTTCATGTCTCTGTGATGGATTTGCTCCTGTATGTCTGCTGGAGTATGAGGTTAGTCCATCCCAGGTGCAGGACCATGCATTTGCTGTTACTGAACTTCAGGAGTTTCTTGTGATCTCATTTGTGTAGCTTATATCCCTCTAAAGAGTAGTCCTGTCCTCCAACTTGCCAGCCATCCCCCCATTTCGGTATGACTTACAACTTGCTGAGCATGCATCCATGCCATATATAGCCTTGTGATGAAGAACAGGCCAGAACAATAGATTAGGGATGGGCAATGAGTTGTCCCCTCTTGGAAGATAGCACTAATCTCCTTGTATTTTGACTTGCCCACAGCTGCTCAACAAGTTACTTACACCTCTGTGTGGCCTCTGGGATGTGAATGAAGAGAGGCAGAAGTGCTTCTCTAATGGAAGCAGCTATGGGGAGCATGATACAGGAATTAACTCTGTGTATCTCAAGTCTGAATACAGCAAACAAAAATTTTAAAAAGTTATTTACAAAATTGTCTGCCTTTCTTCTTGTTCTTTTAGAGGAAGAACTATATTAAAACTTAACTCTCAATGACTACCTTTCTACTAGCAGATTAAACATTCAATTTGTATGCTAATCCCAGGATAATTCCTGGGCACTGAAATTCTGTCATTTACACTGGTAACCTGTTAAATTGATCCTTAGCATGTTTGTGACATTTGACAACTGGCAGTCTCCCCAAAAACTTCAGGCTGAGATTGGTAAATCAAACTACTACAGAAACTATATCCAACCTGCAGTTTGCAGGTAGCCACATTGTTTCACAAGGTAAGAGAGTTTACTAGCATAGATATGGGCCATTCCTTGTCTATGCTCTGGCTTCAGTGTTAGGTAATGTTCCTAAGCATCTCCAGTTACCTAGTGCAGATATGGGCAATGATTTTCACTGAGATTATCTGTGACTAATGTCACCAAAATACTGAAGCTTGCACAGTGGTTATAGAAGAACATACAGATTGCAGCCTGGAAGGTATATGGCAAAATAATTCCATGGAAATGAAAATGAATTTGACTGGTGAGGAAGGAAGAATTATACATATTCAGAATCAAGGGAGAGTGTCTCCGTCTCTCCTGAGGCATGACCTAGGAAGGAAAGCAGAGACAGCTGATCATGTGTTTCACGACAGGTATGAATGAATTCACAACTTTCAAAACCTGCTGGTTGCTTGAAGGCAGCCATACTAATCAGTTATATACGAATGACCTTCAGTGGTTTCTGAATGTAATGCTTTTTATTTGCATCAAAGGATTCTGGCACATGACTCTTTTTTTTGCCTTTCATTCTGGGTAAGACAGATCACGAGATGGTCAATGCAAAACAAAAGTTCCCCCCTTTTTTCAGAAACTTTTCTCAAATTGAATTTATCATCTTTCTGTAGTGCACACATCTTCCAGGTTATTATTTTCAGCTTTCTTGTTTGTATGTAAGCAGCTGTTTTCTCCCTGCTGTGGTTTAGTTGGGAAATAATTTAACAAATGTGATTCCAAACTGAACAGAAATTATGCTCCAGCTAAAAAAGTCCCTAAAGAAATATTGGCAATATTTACCTCAGAAACATACAGGATTAAGGCAAGCACACATCTGCCTTCAAATAAAAGCAAATCCTCCAAGCAATGTTCAAAGATGTTGTCAAAGTAATTAGCATACTAACAACGAAGTCAGGTAACAAATTGATTTTTAAGGCAAATGGATAGAATAAGTGGATTTTGCAAACTTAGACCTAATTCTTCCTTCTAAAATATTTGAATGTATGTAGTAAAAATATATGAGACTCTAAAACTAAATTTATGACCAAAATAGATATTAAAAGCAAAGATTTATTTCCACCTGAGTGGGTTTAAACCCTACATTAATTTCCTCTTGTAAAATCCTTCAGATGAGCCAGCAGACTTGAATATGTTGCCCTTCGGATAGTTCCTGCTAAAGCAGAAAGGTTCATTCTGCTACCCAATGGCAACTAAAGGCATTGCTATTACTAAGCAAATGTATTACAGTAGCATTCAGCTGCATTCAGCCCCATTGTGCAAGATATTGTGTTTGCATACTGCTAAATGCAATCTCCATCTCAAAAAGCTGATAATCAAAATAACCAAGGCAGATCAACTGTCAGAGAAACACCACAGTGTCTATGGCTTGCTAGGCATACAGAGAAACTCTGAGGCTTCACGAACCTCATGAAGTTCAACAAAAACAAATGCAGGGTCCTGCACCTAGGGAGGAATATCTCCAGACATCAGGATAGGCTGGGATTAATTTGCTGGAGAACAGCTCTCAGAGAAGGGCTTGAATGCCCTAGTGGACAACAAGTTGAACATGAACAAGCAATGTGTCCTTGTGATCAATGGGATGGGAAGGCCAATGGGATCCTGTTGTACCTTAGGAAGAGTGTTTCCAGTAGTTCAAGGAAGAACTTCCAGAGAGGGTCCAGTGTAGGGCTGTGAAGATGCTTTGAGTATCTCTTCTTTTGAGGGAATGATTACATGGAAAAAGAAGATTGAGAGGGAATCTTATCAAAATGTACAAATTCCTGAGGGGAGAATGTAAAGAGGATGGCAGCCAGTGACATGGCAAGGGGCAATTGGTATAAGTTGAAACACAAGAAGTTTCGTCTGCATGTGAGGAAGAACTTCTTTGGTGTGAGAGTGACAGAGTGCTGGAATAGGCTGACAGGTTGTGGAGACATCTTCTGTGGAGATCTTCAAAAGCCTCCTGGACATGACTCTGTGTAGTGTGCTGCAGGTGACTCTGCTTGTGAAGGTGGGTTGGACTGGATATCTCCAAAGATAGCAACCTCAGTTATTCTGTGATCCTCCGACAAGCTACAGAGGCAATACAGAAAGAACACGGACAAAAGAACTTTGCCATTCAGATTTCTTCAGCTTTGCACACCATTGGGATACACCATGGAAAACTCCTGAGCAATGTCCCTCAGTGTTAATTCTTCATGGATTTTCCCTCACAGTGCAGATTTGTTAGAGCTATAATAGAACTTTTCAATTGAAAACACTTTGGGGGGCAAGAACTGCCCTCCAAGGCCATCTGCATTCTGCAGAAATTAAATAACCTTAATCCATTTATAGAAAAGGGAAATGGAAACATAATTTGAGTGCACTCTCTGATATGAAGTAAGTGAGCTTAGAACTGGAGCATTGCTGTTACCTAGAAGAAATAAATTCAGCAAAAACTCAAATCCCATTTCCATATATATTGCTGGTCTTATCAGTGTTTTGTCTAAAATGTTAAAGTAATCTTAATTATCTGAACTACAATCAAAAATAAAAGTCAGCACTGTGCTCTTTCTTATTAAAATTCAGGGTTGGGATAATGTTACTTTGGAAAAACCTCATGTGTATGCCATAAATTAAACTTGGAAGATTCGAATAAATTACTTTCCTAGCCAGATTATTTTCTTGGGTGCAGAATAGTAGCATCTGAAAACTTTCCCTATAATGGACATATTTAGAGCTTATTTCTGAAAACCAGTAATTAATATAAATGAATATACATAGCTTTTCCTAAAATTCTATCTAGGAATTGGTGCATATGAATCACATATGCAGAAATCATTCTCTGCTTCCACCAATTAATTTTAAACACTTCATTCAGTTGTAAATATACATCAGTTTCTGTGTGCTGAAAACACCTATTACAGTAAAATGTAAACTTGCAAGGTTAATAAGTGTATGGAAGCAAACTATTTCTATCATTCCCCAAGGTGAGGCTGGAAGTGTCATAAAACTTCTTCTAATACACTTTTTGAATACCTAAGGATTTTGATTTTTGCCTATGCCTCTTTTTCAAGCTCTGAAGGTAGGCATATGCCTGGTGAAATCCCTGCTCTCAATTTACACATTATTTTTATCTCTATTTCAGGAGTATATGCTAAAACTTACAAATTTGCATGCCAAGGAAAGATTCATTGGATTGTGTGTGTGCAAATGGCGAGAAGTTGTCCTTGTGTTGAAGCTCTTCAACCATAAATAAGGAAAAGGTGAGAGAAAGTAAATATCTATATTTTCTCTCTCTAGACACAGACTTCTGCCTGCAGCAGAGATGGGAACAGAGCCCAGATCAAGAATCCAGTCCTTCACCCCATGACTGCATTTCTACCCTCTCTTCATGCACTTATTTCCATATTTCATCACATTAATGATTGTTTCCCACAGTTGCATGTTGATTATCCTGCCAGTTAAACAGAAAAGCCAGGTTTATATCATCTGCAAGGAAATTAAAACACCTACACCCTTGACGATACATTGTTGTATTTACATTATCATTTTGATATCCAGCTGCACATGGATCAAATAAAGCCCTATTTAAACTGAATGACAATATTTTCTTAAAGGTCTATGAGACTATTATTAGGAGCTTTAAATGATTTGATCCATTTTCTTCTATAATTCTATAAAGGCAAACTGCTTTTGAAAGATTCCATTTTTCACTCATTAAGAAGGGCAAAGCTGCAGGAAGAGTAAGTTACAGATGAACATTAATTAGGGTGAAGCAGCAGGACTATGGAAATTATGAAGGAGGTGCTTTTTGCTGAATTACAGATAGATTCCTTCTGTAATCAAATTCCATTTTCTACAAAGATAGTAGCCTGAGAGGAGATAAGCATCTGCTGAAATATTGTACCCACTGTTTCAGATTCGTCTTAGGTGGCTGTCTAGAATGACATGATTCAGATTTAAAACAAAACAAAACAAAACAAAACAAAACAAAACAAAACAAAACACCAGAAAAATAGCTCAGGGTTTCTCAGTACCAATTAGTTTAGCATTCCAATAAGAATGGAGATAACTTCCGGGCAAAGTGAAACAGATCAGAAAGTGAATAAAATGTTGTCTTAAGAAGATAGTAGGAATAATAGTATTTTACATTCTTTTAAAGTTTTTAATGCCTTAGTTTCAAATAGGACCTTATAGACATCACATATATAAAACTCGAACTCACTTATGGAAGTGAGTGGCTATTTCCGTCAGTACCTGTTGAAGAATGTCATTTTCTCTCTCTCTCTCTTTTTTTTTTTTTTTATTTTTTTCAACAGTTAAACAACACTATAAACCATTCTGGTATTATTTTTATACTTTCCATTCCCAAGGACCTGTGCACATCAGTATTATTCCTCACTGTTATAATGCAGCTTCCTCTGGGGCATTCCAAACAGACTGATCCAGTTGTTGCCACATATAAAATCATAGACCGTCTTCTTGGCAAAATTATAGAACAGGCCTAGTCTAGGCCAGAAAACTTTCAGGATAAACTTGTCCCAGAATTTTGTTTACAAATGAAATTTTACATCTCCCTCATACACACAGGAATATGATACTACTGCTTTATCAGTAGGATTGGAAACAAGGGATTAAGGTAACATAAAAATACATCTTTATTGTGAGGGTAGTTGAACATTACAAGAAGTTACCTGGAGTTGTGGAGTCTTCATCCTTGTAGATACTCAAAACCTGACTGTATGTGGTCCTAGACATGGCAATCTGCTCCAGGTTACCCTGCTTGGGCAAAGTGGTTGAACTCGATGGTCTGCAGGGTTCCCTTCCTACCCCAACTGTTCCATCCTTTTGTCAATACGTAGCTCACTTCTGGCGTCTGACTCACAGTTAGCTACCTACCATGAAGTCCGAATTGAAGAGAACAGTCATTGTTGCAGCCTTTTCTCTATGACTGCCTGAAGTGTTAGTGGAAAGAAGCAGCCTTGAAGCATAAGTTAAAAACATCTTATGGATAGCATGATTGCTTTTTACCACTAACAACCCAGGAACTATTGGTGCTGGGTAAAGAATAGGGAGAATCTCGCTGCTTTCTTGAGCTTCGGTGCTGTAGGGGATGCTACATTTTATTATTATTGCAGGTGGCCTAAATAGAATCCAACTGTGACACCCGAATGGAGATAAATGGTATTGATATACTGTGCTTGAGGTATAGAAAGTTTACTGAGGTGGCAGATCTTAAGGCAAAGGACACAACTACTCAGATTTCCTCCCTAAGATTAAGTGCATCCATTTTTCTCTGCCTTTTTTACTATTCCCTTGTCATAATGCAGTGTCTATGGCAACCAATGCATTAAGGGGTCTAACAGCTGTGTGCTATATAGGACAGTTTTTCCAGATCTTTTGGAGCAAGCTTCATTAACACCTACTCCTCCCTTTTGTCCTTCCTCCTCCTGCCAGACTTTTCCACCCACCAGGCTGTCTTTCACACCTGTTTTTCACCTCAGATTCCTCACTTTTCCCCTCTGTATCTGTCCTTACTTTCTTATAGCCTTGTCTCTTGGATAATACTGGGACTAAAAGAAGCTTGGAATAGGAAGTGTACATTGTCATTTGCTGTCATTTGCTGATGAACAGTGGATAGGGCATATGTGGATCCAATGTCTGGTTTGAAGGTACAAGCATAGTTACATGTATAGGTATCAGCATATAAACAAGACAGTAAGAGAACCTGAAGTATTTTGGTGCGGGAGTAAAGAATGACTATACTGGATTACAGAAGATTTTCTAGTCTGTAAGAGCAAGAGGCATAGAATGTATTAATCCTATGTATTACATCCTATACCTGAAATTACACACCAGATTTACTAGCTTAATTCTGCATTTCTACCTAAAATTCTCACAAAATTGCTCAAGAAAAATGATGGTGGCTTACCAGTAACAGCACTAAGAATTGCCAGCTGAAGGGGTGAATAGTTACTTCCCTGTAGGTTAACAAGGACACAATTACATGCAGATTAGTTAGGAAAAAAAATTGGGGATTGACTCTGATCTTTAATGCAAGTATAAAAAAGTAATATTATTAGCTTGGTAATTTATTCATACTGAAGGAAAGATAAGATACTCAACTTCATCTCACATATTTTAATGCTGCATCCTATTTCAGAACAGCATCGGACTTCAAAAGTGAAAGTGACATAGGGATGTCTAGAATACAGTATAAACTATCTAAGTGTTTTTCCACCAGTGAAGGCTCTCACCATCCATTAAAAAAAATCACCAATATTTAAGGACTTTCTCTTTGCCCTTTGCCTCCCAAGATAGATAGGCCAAATTAATTTACAAAATTACTGAAGTCCTAAAAATTAATGATGTCATTACTATTCAATGGCACTACATGCTGGACAGAGAATCATGTCAGGAATAAACTCCTTTTATCCAGGCCTGATCCAGCCTTGTGCTTTAAATACTGGACTAGTTCTTTTCATTTTGGTACAAATAAACATGACCTGTATTCAAGAGAGGCACTTAACTTCATGTAACTAATTAATACTGAGATTAACTCTTTTATGGTATTAAAAAAAAGTGAGTATGGGCCCACTTAACTAAAATTTAGCACATTTTTAAATTTTTTGACAAGAAGAAATTGTCAGGGAACTGCAGGCAACACCAAGGCTTGTTATCTGTCATGACGTCCTGATGGCAATCTCAACTGATCAGTTGAATCTTCAGCTTGGTATCTCAGTTTCACGATAGTCAATAAGAGAAATCTCTACTAAGGAAAGGAGACATGAAAACTTTCAGTAGTAGTCCTTTCCAATGACATGCAAAATCACTAGCTTTATAATCCATTCATTTGGGAGCTGTATCAATTTTTAATATTATGTATTTGAATTAGGCTTTTTAAAGACCAGAGTGAGTGATTTACATCTCTTTGTAATTAGATGTAGCAATAAGAATAATGTTCCATATTATGCTGGAATGTTCTTTTAAATTTTGTCATGTAACTTAAAAAAACCTTAATAGATATGGTTATTAGTATCTTAATCCAATTGTTACTTGACTTGTGGGCTACTTTTTGATTTGTGGGAAAAAAATGATTAAGTTGTCTGAGACATAATTTTCTTCTGTTAGGGCTTTCTGTAAATGTATTTTTAATTCCTAAGTGGTTCAGTTCCTGCTTTGTCTATTCAGGTACTTTTTTTTTTCCTTTTCTTTTTTTCTTTTGCTAGTAGCATAAGTGCCACTAATGCTAACTGACAATACTACTGAATAAATCATAAATTCAATATATACATTGTAATCTTTAGAACTCTTCCAATACCTTTAATTTCATAACTCCCTGTTTTGAAAGGGAAATGAGTATTACTATCCATATTTCCAGATGGAATATTGGAGAAAGGAGTGAAAAGTTATGCTTCCCTTCCATTTCTAGCTGTTTCCAGGCATATGCCTAGTAGTCTTGAAGCACTTGCTGTTTCTCTGCTGCTCTAGCAACATGGAGTGGCCTGTTGAAGACCGTCATCATCAAGTTTTTGTGCTTTACTATGTCTACTGCAATAAATTAAGTGTGCCTGAGACCATTTTCTATCTGTAAGACAAACTGGCACAGAATGACCAGTGTTCATATGAATGAATTTATTTTTGGCCTTCAGAATACAAATTGCATGCAGTCTGCCTATTAAATCAAAATAGTTTCATTTGTTTATTTTTCATTGTTCATCACAGACTTTTGTTCATTTTTTTCATTTAACAGTACAGTCTCAGCTTTTGTGTCTGCACTTCTGAGCGTACACCACACTGTCCATTGGTATACCACATCTTTTTTTCAGGTATGAAATGATTGCTTAGGAAATGTTTTTCCAAATAGCAGACATCAGCATTCATAACTGGATGCTAGATATTTTCTTCCCATACACTGTGTGCTAGATGTTGCTACTAATTATGCAGAAAGATAGCATTATTTTTTGAGGCCTTTAGTCAACAAGCTGGTGATTATTGACACTATGGAATGCCATCTGTAGCAAAGATCCTACAGATATGTGGCACACAGGTTTCATATGGAAAGGTTCACCAATTTGGAAAAGAGAGCAGGAAAGATATTCAGCATTTCCTTCATGTCCGGATGGCTGCCATTCAAAATGCCTTGATCAGCACTGCTATAGTTTGGAGAAAAGCACCTCAGCTTTGTCAAGCTTGCTGGTAGGATGCATCCGTGATTTCCCTTAATGGAGTATGGCACACAGACAATAGGTAAAGGTAGTTTTATGTGTCCTCTCGTATCTGTATATTTCAAATTATGAAGAAGTCTGTGCCATGATATTTGTGGGCTGATGTGGCTGGTTAGTGTGATTTTAAGGAGTTGACTTCCCTTACACCCTGTGCACCGGGAAAGGACTGAAGGAGCTCTAGCTACATACCACCTGCCGGATGACAATTTTCACTTGACTAATCATAGTAGCACTTTATTACGAGTAGAAGGACCAGGGTGTGGACCTTTTGAAGAGAAATTCTCTTTTAGAAGAGAATCATTGGGGTTCAGAGGTATTGGGATATGGCATGAGTGTATGGCCTTTGGGGTATGTTCGTCAGATGTGCTCAGGCTGTGACAGTTATGGGAATGCGTGAAGGGTGTTGTGTTTTGAAGGGGGGACAAATTTGGTAAGAGATGAATCTCCTTGCATTGCAGCTGATCCTCAAAGGTTAGAGAGACTGAGGGCAGCTGGACTCATCTCTTAATAGGGATACCCAATATTATGGTGACTATAGGCCTGACTCTGGCAGTACCGGGTTCACAAACAGTCTGTCAAATATAGGTCTAATAGCCTTTAAAATAGCAAATAGAGTTCACAAATAGCATGATCAACTGTAGGCCTGGCAGTATCAGATTCACAACTGTAGGTTCAATTGGCTTCAAAACATGTAGTTGAGTTCATGAATAGTACGATTTATTCAAATACAACATTTCCAAAGCAACTTTCAGATATCAGTACAGGAAATTCTCTACTGCAGTGTGGGATTCTAAGCTAGGGCCTAGTGTACAAATGCTCAATCATCACTCACCCCAGAAGATGGGAGAGGGCTCTCAATCTTGAGGAGTCTCCTCAG
>JAVCKT010012697.1:35426-53534 GCA_032273925.1 Rhynchotus rufescens | reverse complement strand
CGGCCCGCGGCCGGCTGGCCTAGCGAGCCCCGCCAGCAGGGAGTGAGGAGGCGCCCGGGGCTGGTTTGTGCCGCCGCTGTGCGAGCGGAAAGCGCCCCGAGCGGTGTCCAGGCTGTGGGCCACGGGCCTGGCTCGCCGGGCGCTCGGCTAGTCGCGGGAGCAGAGCGGCGTGTGCGGGAGAGAGCGAAACGTCGCTCCTTCCGCCCCGTCAGTGGGTCAGTCTCCACTGGCAGCGTGTTAACCAGGCACGTGGTTAACTCGCAACGCGAGAGCCATGGGTTGGACCCCCGGCTGGACCCCAGCAGGAGGAAGCAGGAGGCAGAGCTGGGTCCTTCAGCTTGTGCCTGCTTGTGAAAAACAAGAGGGAGAGAAAAATCCAAGGAAGGAAGAGAGAGAAAGGCGAGGGGAGCAGCTGGTGTTGCCCTGGTGGCACGAGTGCTGCTCTCCCGGCCTCCCAGCAGCCACATGAGCCCTTCTGCTGCAGGGCAGACAAGGGGAATCAGCCAGGCTGGAACAAAGTGCCTTTGATTTTTTTTTTTTTTGAAAATTTTGTGTCAGTTTGTGCCAATCTTTTAATTGTAGTGTTTGGCCATATTGAGTGCAGTTGGTGTTCTCACCAGATTTTTTTTTAATATGTGAGGTGGTTCAAACGTATTTTATTTTTGTAGTAATCATGGGGTGTGAACATCAGCCGTGTTTCTTACGCTGCCCCTTTTCTGCTCCTCATTTTTTCAGCTCCAAGTCACTCTAAGCATCCCCCTTTCCAGGCTGAGTTAGGAAAGGACATACATTTGGGACATACATATTCAGTATTACGGAACAGGTTTTTATTGCCAGCCCCTGTGATCTAAATCAAAATTTGTGGAGAGTTGCCATGAAATTTCCATCAGAAATGCATACAATTTTAGAATACTTTGTTTGGAGTATTTTTAAAAATATTTTGCCAAGAAATAAAAGGCCTTACAGTAGCTGCTAGATGCTGTGCACTAGCGTAAGCTCACCATTTTTTGATTGTTGACTGCATTTGGTTCCTTAAAGCCCAGTCGCAAACATAAAAGGTCAACAGACTCCAGAGAATATTACAATTATGTTATCATCAATATATTCGTACACTTATTTATTTATTTATTGTCTTGGATTTCTCCTGTGGTGTTTGCATACAAAGGCAAATACCAAGTGCATTCTTATAAATAGAAGCAATTCATTAGCCAGTGTCATAAGCCTATACTTCAATAATATTTTAAAATCAGTTTTAAATTATAATCTATATTTCCTCTTTTGTGACAGCTAGAATCTGCTGCTCTGGAGAAAAGCCTTAAGAGATCGATACACAGTAGAATGAGAATATCATACTTATTTTTATGTTTCTGACATCAGTGCCATGGTTTATCTAATGTTGCATGTATGATGCAGTGGCTAAATGCTCCATACTATTCCATCCTCAGCCAAACATCTACTCCAAAATACCCCTTGCTTCAAAACTTGTTGAAATTATGCAAAAATTATTTGCTAACTTGGGGTCTTCCCTTATTTTCTATTTGGAAAGCTGAGAGTTTCTTTGCTTTAATTAAAAATAAATCTGTATTCCTATTCCATTTTAGCATGTGTTCTCTACAAAAGAGTTTTCTATAGTAAGAGGTCATTCATTTACTCCCTACCTCAAATACAACATTTTTAAAAATCATGAAGTTATGCTGTGACAGGGTATCTCTGCATTGTTTTATACTAATTTGGAGGGGAACATTCAGATATTATCATGGTTCTTTTTCTGTC
Organism: Rhynchotus rufescens; assembly: GCA_032273925.1. Lineage (NCBI taxonomy): Eukaryota > Metazoa > Chordata > Aves > Tinamiformes > Tinamidae > Rhynchotus > Rhynchotus rufescens. The sequence goes on along the minus strand of JAVCKT010012697.1, from coordinate 51,761 downwards.
TTTCCATTTTTCTTTCTGTATGATGAAAAACAATACATTTTTATGACTTAGAGCAGTAAAAGTAATTTCTAACAAACCTTGTTTTTGCTCTGTCTCCTCTTACCCCATAGATACCACCTTCACTGCCCATCTGTCACATTCCTGTCTATTATGTATAAAGGTTGGTTGGGTTTCTTAGCATTTCAAGGATGCAAGCTTTTGAAAAGTCTGTTGGTTTCCACAAGTAGTTAGTGTTGCATAAATCAGCATTGTACCAGACCTACTCTTTGAGACCTCACAGAAATTAAAGCATGGTGTCAAAAAGAAAAAAACTCCAAATTCCATTTTCCAAAAGAAGTAAAACCTCCAATATAAGAGAAAAAGCTCTTTTGACTCTTCCTAGTTCAAACAACCCATTGATCTTTTAATGCCAGAGATGCTTCCTCTTAACAATTATTGGCCACATCTGTGGTGTCCTTTTGCTGGTGGGATGAAGGTGCCGTTAGCTGTAATGTTGTAATGAGGTGCTAGAGAAGCATGAATCTTTCCAAAATGACATGCTGGTATGATTAACCCATTCTGTATTTCAGCAGACAAAAAGTGTGTGGGAAATCAGCTTTCCAAGTAGCGTTACATGTTGCAGGAGCAACCTTGTGCTTCCCAACCGTTCAACTGTTCATTATGTTAAAGTTCCTGTTCAGACACAGAAGTAAAAGAATGTTTGCTGCACCTTTCCTTTTCTTTATGCGGGTATAAACAGGCATTTTAACAGTTATGAATATAAATCCCCAAATTAGTCAGTCATGCAGTATTTTTGTTGAACTTCAGCTCCTGGTCTCCTTTCTAGGCTTAATGGTCGATACGGACCTAAACAGCAGCTTTAGCAGAGACAGAAAACTGAGGCCTGCTCAGTTTGACATTACGTTTGAGCAAGTAGGAAGAGAAGACTCTTTAACACAGAGTTTCCACACTGTTTTCCACAGTTTCCCCACTGCTTTGGTCCTCTGATGGCCGGTGGCCAATGGATCCCTTTGGAGCTGGCAAAGGTGTCAAGGAGCTTCCATGCCAGCCTGAGGCCACTGGTGGGATGAGGCTGCTTCTCCTGCAGTCCTGAGAAGTCACAGCTCTTCATATGGGTCAGAAACCATGCTGGACTTCCCTATAACCAGGGAATCTCTGCTTCAGGGCATAGACCTTGTTTGCCTCCCCTGGCATCATGTGACAGGAGCCTGGGACACGTTAGTGTCCCTGTCTCCAACTCATGACCAGAAGACAGAGCACTGCTCCAAGGAATGTCCATGTTGGAACTATAACCAGATCGGATGATGTGGGCACGCGCCTAAACTGAACCTGATGAACCATCCTTGGAGAAGGGTTGGAGCAAGAGGGGATGGGAACGTGGTAGGCAGGAATAGAGGATGCGCCTCTTCAATGGATGGCGATGTAAAAGAAGCTGTAAACTTGGGCCTGTTTCTCAGAGCTGGGTAAAAACAAGACTGAGATCCTAAACTATAAGTTTTGAAACTGTTTAATCCATGACATTAACCTGAGGTTAACTTCAGAATAGATGGCAAAATGTAATATATGAGTTTCTCATGCAAGCTATTTAAAACCTTTGACAAAGGAGAGAATTATAGTAACCACTTCTTAACAGGTGAGAGACTTGGTGCCTTTCATGTGAACTTTGCAGGTTGCATTTTCCTGTCAAATTAGCAAACTTGCTAAAAAGTATATTTAGATGTTTGGCAGGTTCTTAGTGACGTGGTAACTTGCCGATTTGCACCTCCTATTCTTCATGACACTTCTGTTATTGTGAGAGCTCCCACAATAGAGAGCACGAGAGGTTTTGAATGTTTTGCCTCCCACGTTTTCTGTAGGAAGTGAATTGCCTTATTCCTGGGTGTTGCAGTGAGGGGGCACCAACACAAGGCACAGGAATGCCAGGAGGAGAAGGGAGAGACCCTTTGCTTCTGCAGCAAACTGGCTGGGATAATCAGCTAGAGGGCACCAATGAAGATTTCTTGTTAGGGCTGTTAAATTAGGCCATGTGGCCTGCCAGCATATGTATGCACAGGAGAGAAACATGAGGGCTTTGTGAAACAGCTCTGCTAAAAATAATTTGCAGTGCTATTTTTAGTAATCTTATCATAGATAAAGAAATTGAGGCGGGAGTCAGTAGTCTGGGACATTTCTTTCTCCTGCTCTGCAGGGTGAAAGGTATAAAAACTTGAGTGTTTGTTTGGCTAAGCAATGCTCTTCAAAAGTATGTCAATGAAGTAGGCGTCAGACTGGTCTAAGTACTTTACTATACTTAGATTCTGAATGTGCAGTAGAAAGTCATTAATTTTTAGACTCCTAAGCATCAAAATGATTTCTGAGAAAGTGACCTGGGTGTTAAAGTCACTTAAAAAAATATATAAAGTTTTTAATGTTGCCACAAATGAGTAGTCAGTGTTTTGCTGTCAACAGTCTTGGTAGGCTCTGTTATATCCTAATAAGTTAGGGAGAGAGTATGAAGAAGTATCAAAGAGGGCAGGATTATTTTGCTACCTGTGGTATCAGTTTATTTGTTAATTTAGAGCATTTTTAACTAGGTATTAATGCTAAAAACATCCAGGTACTGAGATACTTTGAATCCTAGCACGGTTTAGGGTAGAAGGGATCTGTGGAGGTTGTTGTTCTACTCCCCTGCTCAATGCAGGTACATAGCTCTGCAAGTAGTACATAATCTGCCAATATGAGGTTTTGATTTATGTGACCAAGATTAATTATGCAGCTGGTTTTGAGCAGAAGAGAGGCAAATACCAAAGAGGGGGAAAAATTAAGCTGAAATATTTTACAAATATGACTTGGAAAATGTTGAAGCATCAGGAGAAAAACTGCACCCCTCTTCATGTATGGATATTTTATGTAAAGGAAATCTTGCTTTTAGGTAGCACAAGACATCTTACTTGAATATTTCTGAATTAATTTAAAATTGTTTCCTTCATTCCTGGCTAGTAGGCTGAATGAATTGGTAAATATGCTGGAAGAAATTGGTAAACAGTAAAAGCGAAGGCTAAACAGCATTTTATAGCCAGTGGTTCTGTTTAGGCTTAATCCCTATAATGCAGTGTTAAAATTTACAAAACAGCTTGTAATTGCAGTAGCTTATTTAAACCAGCTATTTGTGGTTATGTCTGCTGAGGAAACTTAAACTCCAGCATTCCCCAGCCATCTAATAGCAGCAAATTGACTGCGGGTCTCTTGCAAGAATATCTAAATGTAGGCTGTTGAATAATCCCTTTGGGGGCCCTGTAACTATTTTTGTGCCTGGATATGCGTCATCAGTGGGTATTTTCTCTGGTGACTAGCTTACATCAGTAGGTCTCCTACCATACATCCTACCAGCGAGTGACTTATGATTGATGGGAGTCACGGCCGCCGCGTCGCTTCTCTCCGTGACCTCGCGCAATGGACAGGAGGAATTTCCGAGCGGGCGAATCCCCCGCGTGACGGCGGATGCGGGATTGCCGCGCTGATGAACGCAGGTAGCCGCGGGCCGCTGCGCGCGGGGGGCCGCGGCCGGGAGCGCCGACAGGGGGGTTCCTCGTTCCCGGGGGGCGGTGAATCCGGCGCGTTTCCGCGGCGGGCGGCCGCGCGGGATGCGCTCCCTCGCTCCGGGTGGGATGCGCTCCCTCGCTCCGGGCGGGATGCGCTCGCTCCCTCGCTCGCTCCGTGCAGCTCCCGCGCCGCGCACGCCTCGCTGCAGCCCCGGCGTTCAGGTGCCTTCAACGAGCCGATCCGTACGGCGCTCCATCAGGCTTGTTGTGTTCCAGGGATACGTGCCGTTTGCAGCTGTTTCGAGGGAAGTGCTGCGGAATTTCAGCTTGCTGCTCGCCTGTTTTTTTTTTAACCCTTCTTTTTTTTTGCTTAAGCGTGAGCGGAGAGCTCATTTAGAGGATTTGTTGGAATGTTTAATCCAGATGCTATCCGGGTTAAATCCGAAGGTGCAGTAGGCTATGTGGTCTTAAGGTTAAGTTGTACCTGCCACAGTGACCCACTGAGCATGTGGCCACAGTTCATTTCCTGAAGTTAAGTATTGCCTATTTTGCAAATAAGGAATGCAGATAGATAATAAATCATCCCCTTTTCTCCTTCCACTCTGCCTTTCTGCCCAAATCTGACACGTGAAATGAGGTTGCACTGCAAATACGAGATTTTTGTGAGTGCTATCTGTGATCAGCTTAGCGTCTTGAGTCAGCCCAGCCATGAGGCACCTTTTCATTTCTTCCTTTCCTTCCGTTCTTGCTGTCTCTTCCGGGCTCCATCCCTTTGATACAGCTGTGATAGAAAATACAAGATCAGCTCTCTGTGAACCCAAGCTCGGAAGTCTCTCGAGTCCTCCTGGCAACCAGGGAATGAAGGAGCAAGGCGTGGAGGCCAGGGTGAGTGCTGCTGTAGAGAACCCAGGAAGGGCTTGATGAGAACTTTGCAGCTTGCTGACTGAAGAGAATCCCCTGTGCTGTTCATCACACAACAGTATTTGGCTGGGGGAGGAGAGCAGCAGCTGGATCAAAATTCCTCCTCACCACTTCTTCCTGTTGGCAGGTGGCCCTCTCTCTCTCTCTCTCTCTCTCTCTCTCTCTCTCTGTCTCTCTGCATAGTCTGTGGTTTCAAAGTCTCACTCTGGTGTTCATGTCTGATACTGTTTTTCACTCAGGTGAGAACAAGGTGGGTTTTGTGCAGGATTTTGAGACCTGGAAACTTTGGGGGGAGAAATACGGGCTTCATTTTCAGCTCTCGGTGCATCTCCTCCTCCAAATGTACTAGCCCAAAGGTCTTAATTAATGAATGAAACCAGACTTCCTGTAGGCGTTTGTTAACTGAAGTCTGTGTTTTTTGGCACTGCACGTTTATAAAGGTGTGCATGTGCTGTTGCAGCATGGATGCCCTCCCTCTGTGGCATACAGGGCATATATCCTTCCATCCCTTGGAGACAGATGCTTGGTACAACATAAGCACCGATCTGAATCGGGTTTCCTAACCTCCTTTCTGACTAGCTGAATATTTGTCAAGTATTGCATTCAGTGGAAATAGTAAGAAGAGAAGTGGCAGTTGAAAGCAGGAATTTTCATAGAAGTTTGATTTACGAGTGTACTCTTGTTTTTTTTCTTTGTTTCTATGTAATTTTTTTGCAGTCACTTCAGTAGGACTTTGTGATTCGTGACAAACTGGTTATATAATTCAAAATCTGTAAAAGGTTAAGCACAAAAAGCTTGATGAGTCTTGAGTCATTTGCAGTGAAATTCACTGAATTCTCCTGGGGTGCTGTGCTTAGAAAATGTAAAGCTGGGTAGTTGCTTGACGCTGCTATACATGTTATTTGCCACAGCTTTCTAGGAATCATCATGGTCAACTACACATTAGTATCTTTGGGCTAATGTTGAACTCAGTATTGTCCTTTTCTCCCCTTTTCAGGGGAATTGTGTATTAAGGCAGTGATAATATTTTAGGGTAGCTTTAGTTTGCAGTGGTTGCACAAAACCCCAGCACCACCAGTTTTCCAGGCAGGCTCCATAGGGCTTTGCTAGGAAAAGGTATTAGCAAATGGCCTTTCCGTTTGTGGTGCCCAGCCCCGGGCAAGGCTCAGGGATGAAGGCCAGGCTGGAGAACGGCAGTGCGTGTGGGCAGCTGCCCGGGTGCTGTGGAGAGGGTCTCGCTTGGGGAACAAGCGGTGACCGAGGTGCTGGTCCCGGCCGGGCAGCTGCCCGTGTCCCTGTGCCAGGGCCCTGCTGCCTCAAGTGACTTAGTGCAGGCCCCAAGCTCTGCCTGCACGGCTTTGACTGAGGGAAGGCAACTGTGGAGGCAAGAGCCTCGTTTCCCAGAGCCTCTATCGATTCAGTAGCCACTTTCCAAGTCTTCTCAGTCACACTGAACATCAGCTAGCGAGGTATTTTGTCTCAGCAGATAAAATACTGAGCTGTCCAGAGGAGGCAGTACTGCAGATTCAGGCAAAGTCAAACTATGTTCTGCTGTACTTTGTGGTGGCTCCATGGGCAAACCTCTCCCTGCCTCGCTGAAGTGTCGGCGTTTCAGTGGGCGACTTGTTGCCTGCTGTGGGCATGGGGTTATAATTGCCAGGCTTTGGAGAGGAGAAGAGAGACGGAATCTCATGCACTAATATCGGGGCTTCAGTCTGAATGAAACTTTTTGAATCTGTTAGTGGAAGTTGAGGATTAAATACCTTTCACATCTCTCCTGTTTGTTAAATCTGGGTCTGCGTGCTGCGTACAATGGATACATGGGTAGATGGTCAAAAACCAGTGCAGCAAAACCATACTGCACTGCCAGTAAATCAGTACTTTTATAGTTTTGTATTGTTTCAACGAAGTATTTTCTGTGTTCACATACTCCTGAGAGTAAACAGGTACCACAGGAGGAGAAGAGCAGCAAAGATGATACAAAGCTCACCTTGGCCATCCCTCTTTCTTCTGACCCCCTATTTTGCATGATTAGGGGCCATATGGAGCAGACAGTGCTGTGACCAAAACATGAACTCCAATGGAGATGTGCTTTGTAAAAGAATTCTGAAATATGTGGCCAAGCAGTGATTTCAGTGCTTCATGGAACACAGTATCTTTTGATTGTCTTAATTAAAAATTTTATTATGGTCATAAACACAAAGATCATCCCAATTGATCAAGTATTTATCTGAAGCCCCATTGAAATCACTGAGCCAATTCCTTGGTAACAGGAAACCCCAGTTTTGGTCAACTTCTTTGAGGAGGAGCTTGGGTATTTTGCCTGACTTGTTTCGCTTTTGGTTCTTCAATTTTTCAGGTATCAAGGAGGAAATACAAGTTAGCTGTTACCTCACTTAGGCATTATTTTGCCACAGGGAAATATAGAGTTACTTGTAAACACATAATAATCAGTGTAATAAGCAAAAGGGAAGAAAAGCAATCCGGCGAAATAATATTAGGAAAATACAGCATAAAGTCAGAAGAATGAAAAAAGGAATTACCTGCCATTTTATTTTTGCAATATCTTCATCTTTCGCGTCCAGTTGGTAAGGTGAATGAATTTTCCATCCTTTTGTTGTTTTTTGTGTTTGATGAGTACACTAGTGTACACAAATGGGCTCAGGTACCACTCCAGGTGCACTATAGGTCTATAGGTGTGCGCCACGTGCATGATGGCTGTGGTGCAGAGACCTTTGCTCATCTTCTCAGGGCTGCTTCTTGCGAGAGGTGACAGTGTGAGACAATAAGGGAGAGCCCAGACTATCAGTAATTTAGTAGTTATGTAAATGTTGCTCTGGAATAGAATTAGTTTGAAAGCAATGTGTCGATTAGTGTGAACATGGGGAAGAAGAAGGAATGAAGATAATGCAGGTCAAGTCTGTATACTGCGACTTAGGCTAAAAGGTACCCCCCTTCTGGCAGCAACTCCTATAAACTGTGGCTCAGTCGTTTCCTCTCCTGCTTTGTTTCCCATATGGATGTGGTGCAGTAATTCATTCCTGCAAGGATTTTTGTCTTGGCTGTATTTCTCTTCAGTGCCACAAAGTGAGCATTTTTTCATGTAGGATCTCAAATAGCTCCACAAGTTGTGTACTGCCAGTGATTCAGAACAGAATCTCTGTCCATCTGGTAACAGCCATAAGCAGTTCCTACAAGATGCCTATTTTCAGATCCAAGCAGTATGTGAATCCTGAGAGAGGAGTCTGTAAGAGACAGGGTTATTTCAGGTTAAAAGAATCCCAGGGAGATAGTGAGGGAAGAGATTTTCCTCCAATCCAGTTAGAAATCTAGAGGCAGGTCACAGCCCTTTGAGAGGAAATCAGATTGGCTTGGAAACAAGATGTAGAAGAGGCAAGAGAGAAGTGGCCTTGCAGGGAGGCCTTGAAAATGTCAGGGTGCCTGGCAGCACAGGGCTGCTCCATACCATGACGTGTGAACCCTTATCAAATGATCTGATCAGAGCTTCATGTTAGGTAAAGAAAACAGGAATCATTGAGTAGATTTCTGAGGAGATCTCTATTCTCTGTAAAGCCCAGGGTGACATGCTGATGGAAAATACCTTTTCTTTCAATGAGTACATTGGTGTTTTTCTCAGACCTTTGAGTCTTGACCAAGAACTCAATTTGGATTCTGCTGCAGTTTTGTCACCGACTGCAGAGGGAGCGAGGCTACCCCTGAAACAGTTGGTCTGTTCAATTTAGCCTTTTCTACCTTCATAGCTATTAGATTAGGTATCACAGTATGGAAAGTCATGATCACCCGAAAGGGGTCTCAAAGAGGTATGACAGAATAAAAAGGGGAAAATAAGAAAAGGGAACATTAGTTGAAATACCAGGGAAAAACAATCAAAAAAAAAAAAAAAGCCCATCGTGATGAAGGTTTGATCTCTTGAATGAAACCAAATGAGCTGATGATTTTGGGTAACTCAAAAGCAATCTTGAGAAACCTCTAGAATACGCGCCATATATCTGTCCTGTTACAAACCTTCTATCTATTCCCTGAAAATTTTTGGAACTTACCGCTACAAAGTGATGCCTTTACAGAAATGCAATGTGAAAGTATTTTAAAGAATCCAGACTTTTTTTTTCCCAAAGTTTTCCCAACCATAGTGAAATCTCTTCATTGTTGCATTCTAAAATTCCCATAGTACTTAATGGGAGTTTTGCATTAAAATTGTATGGTATTTTTATCTATGCGCTCTTCAGAGGCCTGATTGATATCCATGCACTATTCCCAGAGTAGCTTTCTTCCAGTTCTTTAAAGCTACAAATTTAGCATACAGGAAATAATAATCATGCCTACCATACTGTAACTAAAATATGCAGACACATGAATCTTTTTCTTGACGTCCTATAAAAATGTCATTTGTTACTTTATTTTGTTTGTTCTCGTCTGACTGTAATATAAACGAGAGTTTATTAAAACGTTAGCTTTAAGTGGTGGTTCTTTCTTGAGAATGCAAGGTCTAACAAAAAGTATCACTGAAATTGCAAGTCAAAGACATATATTAACAGCAAAATGAATAATAAGTCTGTTTTAATATGGATTACTTAAAAGGTACAGCTTGTAGTTGAACTAAATGTTCTATTTCTTCCACTGCAGCCAGGAAGCTCTCATAGACTTTTGACAGTGTCGCCAAAAAAATACTGCTTCAGCTGTTTAAAAGATATCAAAAGCTTGTTTGACAATTCTAATCTCTTCCAGGAATTTCCTTTTCCATTTTCCCTCCCTATAAAAACTGATAGAAAGATGCTTATGAAATAGGAATGGAAAGTCAGAGGTATGTTATAAAGCATTGTGCATTCCTTGGAATTTGTTGCTAGATTAGGCACAAAATCTCCATGCCTGATCTGAAAATGTGGGCACTTCATTGCTAAGTTGCATTTACTTTTAACTACTTGCCAAAATAGTGCAGATTTAAAGGTTTTTTTAAACTCTTTTTGAGTTTTTACAGTGTGGCAGCAAACATCAGAGCTGCTGGAGATAGCTGGGTAGGAGCCTGATGCCTTTGTGGCCCTTAGAGCAGTGACCAAGTAAAGAGAAAAACAAAAGAAAAACAAAAGAATTACAGTGCAAGTGTCAACATCAGTCGACACAGTAAAACTGAAGTTGAAGGAAAGCATCACCATCCTGTTGCTTTCAAGTTTCTTTGCTCAGTTTTGCACACAACAAAATGTGACAAACTGAAATGAGATACAACTTGAACTTTCGTTCTGGAGCACATCAAAAAGGCACTGAAACATTGACTCAAAGGTCAATATTGTTCCCTTTTCTGTAAAAAAAGAAAAAAAAAGATTCCCAAGGAAGCTGTTAATACTATTCTGTCTTCTAAGGTTAATCCTTAAGCATATTCACTGCCACATAATGATGTGAAATACAGAGTATTACTGCAGCTATGGTGAAAAGCAGTTGGTTCTTCTTTAATGATAGAAGGAGATTCCGTGTTCACAACAGTGAGATAATTAAAGAGGTTGCCAATAAAAGAGCCACTGTGTTTGCAAAGACAGCCATTACATTCAACAAATGCCAATTAGAGAAATGCCACTTTATGTGTATGATGGGTTGCTGCTGCACAAACACTTGCACAATTACACGGTGAGTCAAAAGGACAGCTTACCTGCTCCTCCTTACCTTATTATTTTAAGGCAAATATGCTCAGCTATTAGGCACACATGTATCAGGCATTTAGGAAGGGAAACTAAAGCAATGAGTGTTGGGAAATGCACACTGGAGAAAAAAAGAACCAATGTAACAAGGCTAGGTGTTGTGGGAGGTAATTTTTACCCTGTCTTTGCACTACATGGATTAGAAATGTCATCTTTATATAACCAAGAAGCAAGCCCTTTCTCCTATAAATAAACTTAAATATAATAATACGTTGTTGTGTTGTTCTGGTGCTTGGAAGTTTAAAGAGAATATACAATTTTCGGAGTTACTTTTCTGCTGAAATGTTTGTCGTCCATGTGTTGTGCAAGCTAGTTCATATATTCCTTTTTTGTCATTTTGTGTCTTTGTATTATTAACATTAATTATTAACGTATGGCTATATGTTGCTCTTGATTTTTCTGTAGCATTCTCTGTGACTTCAATAACTGGAATAAACGGCAGTTTTGCCAGTGATGTGCAGCAGGACACGGCCTTGAGTGTTTATTGTCTGCCCCTGTCGGCAGGTGTTTTTCTTGTATTTTTTTCCTGTGCTTTGCCTGAAGTTTCCCTAGATTCAGGCCGGAGGAGGCAGGAGGCTCCGGGGCCGGCGCTGCTGTCCCGGCTGTGCGTAGGCCGGCCGTGCTCCGTGCGGCCTGCGGGGATGTCAGGCCTGCCTTCCCCTGTGGAGTGGCTGCAGGCCGCGCTGTCCTGGCTTCTCCCCGGCTCGTGGGGAGGAACCTTCCTCTCAGCAGCAGCGGCTTGCGGGCCGCGGCCCGCATCTCTGCTCTCGCTTGACCTCGTGCCTCCCGTAAGCTCCGCCGTGAGGCGGCCGCAGCAGCGCAGACCTTGCGGCACCTCCCGCCGCGGTGTGCGGGCTGCGGGAGCGTGTCCTGCTTCCATATATGCCGAGGTATTTTCATTGACACATTCTTCTCACAGGTTGAAAATCACTGGGGCCTTCAAGTCCCATCTTGCCCTAAAGTGGAAGCACCGCGTTATCCGCTGGGACCCGGAACCCACCGGGCCAGGAAGGGGTGGCACAAGTTAAACGAAGAGCCTGAGTCTGAAATATTTTATGAGATCACCGTCCTATTAAATTGGTTTACACAGATGGCTGCCTGGTTTGTTGCTTTGTCCTTGCTTAATAGTAACTGTTTATGGAAAAACGAATTGCTTTGCAGAAGTAGATCCAAAGGCTCATGCAGTTGTTTCCCTCGCTGGAGGTCTCCATGTTATTACGGGCGTGCAAGGATTTGGCCTGAAACAAAGATTAATTGCTGAGTGCACGGTGAATAATTAACCATTTGACTTGTCCCTAAGCTCTGCAGTCACCGGGTTCGGAATGATTTCCCCAGCTGCTGGCGCTAGGAGAAGGTTATTCTGGCTTCCAGTGCCTGCGCTGCTGCCCGCAGGTGCCGTGTGCGCTGTGCCCTCGGCTGGGAGCTGCGCGAGGCCGGTCCCGTTTCGCCTCCCAGCCGCTTCCCAGGGTTCTCCCGGGAAATGGCAGGGAGTCGGAAGATCCCGCCATGCCCCCGAGAGCCGCGTGCTGCGTGTTGCACTGAGCCCGGGTGGCTGGGAACAGATGAGCTCCTTAAAAATATCCGCTTTTTTGTTTGTTCTGGGTTCAAATTTAGATGCGTGTCGCTTGGCTTTCTGTGCCTGTTTTCTGCTGCCCTATTCATAGACATGTGGTTTGTGTTTTGGAATATGTCCGAATATGTATGAACGCGTATGCAAGGGCAGGAGCTTGAGAGTAGCCTCCAGGTAGACACATTGGTTTTGGATCTGCAACTAGTCTTAGGTGGTAACCACCAAGAAATAGAAAAGATCAAAATAAAAAAAAAAAAGGAAATTAAATCTAAATAATGATACTCTGCACTTTTGCAGGACTGTCTACTTGAGAAGCTCAGAGTGAGTTAGAAACATTGATGAAGCCTCTATTCTGGGAGGTGAGTATTATTATTGTTATTCTGCAAAACCCGAGCTCATATGCAGGATTATTTAAGAGCTGTGGACAGATTGAGAAATATTTTACAGTACATACTCTAACTGATGAATACTTAAAAATATCTTCTTTTGCCCTTCGGTTGAAGCAAGCAGTGCTTTTTGCATACAGTTATCATTTGGAGTGGTTCTTTTAATTTTCAGCTTCTGGTTAATGGAATAGGTGACTCTCCTGGAGACTTTTTCTCTGCAACCCTCCCTATCCTCTTGTGCAGCTTTATTGATATAATTTTTGAGAGGTAGTCACGTGTGATAGGGGAGTCAGTGAAAGTCAAATACACCCACTGTATACAGTGGAAGTCAAATACATCCAGGCCAAATATCATATGGGGTTCAGAAACATTTGGTGTGTTTCATTACCTTTTTATTTCATCATTTCGTCATGGACAGATGCAGCAGCAGTCTTTTAATAAATCCTCCTCTGAGTGGGACTTGTAGCCCATGTTTGCAGGCCCAGGCGGCTGCGCTGATTTGAATAACCATGAGAAGTGAAACTGAACATTTGTAGGCACGTGAACTGCAAGTAGCAAAGCTTGTAATTTTGTAACTTGCAGCTTGTAATCCTTGTAATTTTGATAGCCTTTGTCATTACAAGCTGCTCCATGAGAAACTGGGCCCCTTGTACGCGGCTGGGCTTGCCTTGTGCAAGAGTAACTCGGTGGTGGCTCTGCAGGGTTTCCGCGCTCCAGGTTTCTTGCTGACTCCTGCTCCGAGGTCCCACTCCTGGGACCCCTTTCTGGTACTAGGCTGGAAACGCTGGCCCTCAGGCTCTACTGTTATTTACAGTGCTTTTCCTTTTGGCTTTGTGAGATAAACCCAGCGGACTTCTGCCTTCTGCTTCTCCCCATCATCATCCTGCGTTTGCTGCGGCAAGAAATGTCAGGCCTGCAATTTCTCCCTTTGAGGATTTTGCTTTTACTTTAAACCATTTTTTTTCCTTTAAAAGATATTTTGAATAAATTACCCTCTCTGTAGGCACCAGCATGTATCGATAAAACATGAATTTATGCGTGCCAGCACCTACCTATTTTGTGTCTATTCAGAAATACGTAGTGGAAATAGACTGCAGTCCCATGTGGCTCCCGGTGTCTGCCTCGCCCGGCCGTCAGCTTCAGCCGACCCGTGTGAAGCTACGGGAAGGGAGCGCAGGGCCACAAGCTGCTGGGGGCTGCAGCAGAAATATGACATGCAAAATGTGGCTCCTCTGTGGCTCCTCAAACATTTCTCAGTTCATAAGGAAAAGGAAAATTAAAAATATGACACTGTTTACTTCTAGCGTTGGCTTCATGCTCTTGAAAGGGAATGAAAGTCCCCATTGGGGAAGTTACTTATTTGCAGGTTGGATTTCTGGGTAATACAACCTAGTAGGCACATTATGACATTAGACCCATTAATAGCATTAATTGGTAATATTGTATTAATTTTTCTGGAACTGACACTTTGTTGAATTGGAAATACAGAGTGACAAGCCTGCTTGTAGTCTGTTAGATTCAGCTATGACAAATATGAGATACCTTCACCCTGAGATCTCCATCTTCCAAATATGTTTAGTTCACTCTATTTAGTTTGCTCACTTTTAAAACATTTAAGTTCTACTTTAACCCAATCTATGTTGGAATTTTTAATGCATCATTGACTGAAATTTTGTGGAACCCTTGCTGCAGTGTAACGTGCTGTGAGGACTTTTGGAAGGAAACATTTGTCTCATCTTCCAGATGGGACAGCCAGAAGCACCCAGAGTACCCGTAAGAGTGTTGGATGAAGGGTGCACATTTCCATATTGCTACCATGGCTCAGTGTAACAGCACAGCTCTTTGCCTTGCTGTGTTTACTGCATTAGCAGAAAACCCAGGTCAGCTCCTTCATGTGAAGAGATGCTTTTACAGAGGGAGGAGAGGGCAGCAGTATCTTGGTGCAGTCGGTCCCAAGCTGTCGAGAGCATTTGTCTCCGGAGTCGAAGACCGTTGCAAACCTCATCCCTTCCTGCTTCAGACACAGCCTGAACATGACACATCCCTGGGCCCCCGGGGGAGAGGGTTGACGGGGCAGGCGGCAGTGCCAGCGATGCTCCCCACCGCGGTGCCCCGGGGCCCTCTGGCACCACAGCAGCTCCCACAGCGCCTGCGCCGAGGAGAAAATCAGCTCCTGCTCCATGTGTTCACTGAGACATCAGTGATCCAATTGTCTCTGGAAGTGCTACATCAAAAGGAAATAAACTCACTGTTTAAGCTTATCTCCCACAAATGGACCAGTCTCTTTCATTTATAGCATTTAACGCTTCTCTCTGCTTCCAAACTGGTAAAGTCTCCACAACTGGAAAGTTAAGCTCTGGTATGAGATGCTGTTAAGCCGTTGCTCCCTGATTAGAGGTGTGGTTGTCATTAGTTCAGGGGTTTTTCAGCAGCTTTGTGGTTTTCTGAAACTCTCACCGGCCAGTACGGAGAGCTGAAATTGTCACGGCTAAGTTGGGAGTTTCTGTGGAGATCCCTTCTGGTTTCCTGTGCCTTTAGAAACAAAATATGGGGCCACCATCTTCTGTCCAGTCAGAGCATTAAGTTTTATTGTTGAACTCAGAGCATTTAGATCAATTTTTAAACATATTTAGGTGGATAAACACACAGAGAAACAGTTGGAGAGGAAAAGAAAACAAATGTTCATAGTAAGAAACCGCAGAAGATTCTGAAATACTTGGGTTTTGTTCTAAATTGGAAATAATCCTTCAAAATTCCCCTTCAATAAGACATGTTTCAGAACATTTTAAATGTTATTTCATTTACATAAAGATATTTTGATGGTGTCAAAGTATTTCAACACATCTCATGTCTCATTACATTAAAAGTCATTGGGTAGTACATCAAAACTATTAAAATGTTAGCATTCAAGTATCTTGCTTTTTCAGATGAAATCTTTTTAAGCTTTTATCAAAAGTGTGGACAGAATTTATGGGACTGTGGAACTTTTCTGTCAAATCTTTTGTTTTTTTCAAGAAACCCTTCAACGTGTAAAGTTTTGATCAGTTTTACATATTCTAAAAATGTGGCAATTCTTATCATTTAGTTTCAAATTCAGAAAAGAAGTGAAATTTGTATTCTTCTACTGTCCTTAAAAATGATGAATCCCTAGACCCGTCAAATAGGCGAGTGCTATGATTTGGGCCCAGATAGCCATGGGCTTCCATTCCTGTGAGAATGTTTACAGCGAGCCGGTCTCAGGAAGAGAAACCCAGGGACTCCTTTATGGATATGGGGCTCGCACATGCCCGGAGTCGCGAACCGCAGGCCTCAGCTTTAGCCGGCCGGCAGGAAGGAATCCGCCTGCGCTCCAGCGAAAGGAAGCGCTCGCCGTGTTACTGCAGCGCGGGGCCTCCTGCCATCCGTGGTGGAGTATTTGAGGGAGTATTTGTGCACCCAAAGTCTGGTGCCCTCCTGACCCATCCTCAGTCAGCGGCAGCCCGGGAGGCTGGATGAGGCGCTGGCTCCGGAGCAGCCCCGTTGTGGAGCCTTCCCTCGTGCAGCGCTCGGGAAGCGGGAGCCGCAGGCAAAGCGGCTTCTGGTGCTGCGCGGCGGGCGGCGCTCAGGGGGCAGCCGCTCTTTTCCAGAGCCCTTTCCCGGCCCGGAGCTCTGCCAGCCGGGGCGGACAGAGGCGCTGGGAAGCGGCCGGGAGCTGCTTCCTTCTGCGCAGCTTCCCCGAGGATGAATGAGACACTTGGGTATTTTTGTTTTCCTGTTTTAGAAAAGAAAACCGGAGAATTATCATAACCCCGTGCCTTGGATGTGTATTTCATTTTATTCCCCTTTTGACCATTTTATACTTTTTACCAAAGGTCCTTAAAACACTGGTTTGCCCATCGTTTTCTTTTTCCACCGTGCTGTGAGTTGCCCAGTCTTTTTTTCCCCCCTTTAATTCTTCTTCTTAAAGCAGTTCTGCTTATAGAGATTTCAGCAACTCCAGTAAGTATGCCAAGAATGCACAGTTATACTTTGTACTGCTAAATTAACAGACAGGAATAGTCACACCAAACCAGATTCAGCTCCCAGATGGGAAAGTGTCTCCTCTAGCCCAAATTTTAATGACTTTTTTACATGAGAAAGTTTCACCAATATATCATACGGTGTGATTTAAAACAAACGCTGTCGTGGGGGGGGGGGGGGGGGGGGGGGGGGGGGGGGGGGGGGGGGGGGGGGGGGGGGGGGGGGGGGGG
>JAVCKT010012697.1:5937-18528 GCA_032273925.1 Rhynchotus rufescens | reverse complement strand
AGTATCACAGCAATGCCTGTGGGAACTTTAACTGGGCAGTAAAGTTCCATTTGATGACACATGTATTATTTGGGGTTGTTAAAGACTCTGTAGGTTGTCTGTTTCCTCAGGCTGTGGGCTTTTTTTCTAGCTCCAATGCTGCTGTAAGTTAGTAAGTTCGTAAGGAAACACAGTAGTACTGTGTAAATCTCACTGTCCTTAATCAGATCTTGCTTTGGATAATATTTTTCCTAATTAGAAGTATAGATTAAGCTTCTTAAGGTAAAGACTCAGAAACTGATGCAAGCCTCCCTGAGATCAGGAGGAGTTTTTCATCCTTGCATCATAAATACTCTCAGAGAAAACTCCAGTGGAGACAGTCACGGTATGGGGGTTACCATCAGCTAAGAGGTAAAAATGGAATTAGTGAAAACAGAATGTAGAATTCCTTAGGGATTTCAGTTTAAATACTCTTTTTGAAGCTGGAGAAGCAATGCGTTTTGGGGTTTTGTTTTGTTTCATAAACGACATAAACGACATCTTTCACTTCGTTCTCCTTCAGCAGAAGTCTCCTTTGCTCCTGCCAGGGTGCCGTAGAGAGGGCTTAGTGTAAATGAGAGTAAAGCCCCTTGTCTTCAGATTGGGGATGAGATAAACAGGTTTACAGCACACAGGAATTAAAACCAACTTTGTGCTCGTGTAGCCGTCCTCCCCAAGCCGGCTAGGCCTGGTCCCGGAGAGCGGAGGACGGGAGTCCTGTACCCCCGCGTTGGGGCGGGAAGGTGCCCGTCCGACGCCGCTTAGAGGTGGGAGCAGCGCCCGGCTTTGCTGCAGGGTTACACGGGTCTGTGACTCCCGAGGAAGGACTCATGACGTTACTGCTGCGCTTTGCGTTTTGCCTAGAACTTTTCTCAAGCTAGTTGTAAAAATAGAGTGAGATACCCTGCTAAAAACAGAGTTTTGCCCTTGACTCCAACCTTGCTGCGGTTTCACCTATGGATTGAAGCCTCCTAGGGCCCGGTTTGCTCAAAGGCTCAGAAGTGGCTGCTGGCTGCACACCCAGACTCATTTCCTAGAAACTTGTATATTGATGTGATAAAGTGTCAGGGTCCGGAGCCAGAACATATGTTATTTTATACACTTAAAGGCCTATATAGACCACCGTTGACATTGCTAGTTAGTAACACATTTTCATTTGTTGTTTGTTTTCATTGCTGATGATAGCAAACTTTACACAAAAAGAAAACATAAACATGTGCCTTTTATTATTAACTCGTTCCAGGCCCACTTTACCCTTTGGATTTTGGTGCTCTGTTGCTTTTGGATCACATCTGCCTTCTGCTGACAGTGGAAATCCTGCCTTCTGCCACCTGCTTAGGGTCAGGCTTTGCATCAGACTCTTTGTAAATGGTGGGAGATCTGCCACTGACTTCTCTGGGAGGGCAGTTATTCTGTATATACATCCAGTGAGCAAAGGCCAAGGTTTTCTTAGACTGGAGTCCCCTCATGCTCCTCTCCCTCAGCCTCTGGTCACACTGGTCTTCAACACGCTGGGAAAAGCCCGGCCCATCTGAGCGCGCGGTCGCTACAAGGTCACCCAAGAGAGGCCGCCTCGTGTTAACAGGACAGGAGTTTTAGCGCCAAACTTCTGTCTTTTCATGCCTGTTGTCTTCGCCTCAGAATATTTTTCTTTACATGGCTATTTAGCCCGCTGCAAGTTTTAAATTCCAAAAGAGACATGTTTTTTTATGCCACATAACTCTGAGGGAAAAATAGCAAGAAAGATGCAAGAAAGATTGAGATTGAATTGTTGAATTTCTAATATGTATTTATGTAGCCAGTGTGATAATGTCAGTTATAAAGTAGTATCAGGCTGACTTGACTGCAATATCTTCCGTATTTATGTTTCAAATAGGTGGAGGAGCGTGTGAGCAGCCGTATTCACTGGAGTAGTGAACCAAACTGCCTTGACTGGAACCATTATTCACTTGCACCCTTGACAGCAGCAGCCAGGTAGGGGAAGAGAAGAAAAACGGGTTGTGAATGAACTGAGGTAGCAGAGTAAATTTTTTTTTTTTTCATTTGCAGAGGGCTTCAAGTGGAACTCACATTTAAATATTAACTAATTGTATGTACTTTTGTTATAGGCAAAATCATTCCTTGGCAATATAGGAGTTTTTTTTTTTCTTTTGGTGCAGGTTATGCTTTTGTGAATTTTGAAGTATTATCCTTGCTTTGCCCACATACTTGGTTTGCCACTTTCCCTTTCCTCTTCAGTCCTTGCATCCAGAACCCAGGGAGCATGCTTTTTGGAACAAAGAAGTGGAAGAATGTGAGATTTTTCTAGCTCTTGAATGCTTGGGCACATACAAGCTGCAGTTACAAAAATAATGACACTTTAGTACAGTGTCTAAGTACATAAGCTAACTTAAAATAAGTGGACACCTAATAGCAATTTATCTGTGGCTTCTGAGGGCTAATTTGTCTTGTCAAGAAGAGGTCTGTTTTCATTTTCTCACTGCAGGTCTCTATTTATTTGGTATGGTAGTCACAGGCTGGGCAGGCTTCACGTTGACTTTCTGTAAAACCTGGGCCTGCCTGCAGTACAGATCCAATTGCTTCTTCTGCTCTAAGAGACCTGAGACATTGAGACTCTCCAATTTTCTAGCATTCTCAGTAATAACATCCTTGATGTTCAGAGAATTATGTCAGCACTCAAAATTTTGTGAATTGGCTTAAAATAGAGAAGAGCTAAGAAAATGATGGATCTCTCTCACTGGCCTTCTCTGTTTGTATAACTCAAAATCTGCAACCATGAGGGCTAGGCACTCAAGGGAGAAACCAGAGGCTGACATGTAATAGCCTGGCCCTAGGAGAAAATGATCAGAGAAGAGGCAAAACATTTCTGGAGATAAACTGCTGGACTTTTCAGAAATATGGGATGGGATAGATTGGATAAATGGGATTGAAAATACGTTTCATCCTCTGTAAGAGTTGAAGGAAGGAACTGACAGAGTTAAATTAAGATGGGCTGTCTCTTGAACCTTTGCTCAAACCTGGAACTGATCCCAAATATTCTGCGGTCCTGGGTTGTGCTATATAGGATATCCCTTCTTATAGATCCCTTTCCATGCCCATGCAGCAGCAGTTCTCTCTGACTGCTTTGCGCTATTTCTTCTTTGCAGTTTCTAGGAGCTAACAGATCTTTATGTGCTGCCTGGGAGATGAGAACTGGGTGAGAGAGGTGCAAATTGAGGCTTGTCAGCAGGGATGTTACCAAGGAACATGTCGGCAAAAAAAACAACACATCATCTCTGACAGAGGTCCTATGGAATTTATGTAGAAAGTTCAGCAGGAAAACAAACTGTCCTCATGCTCCTTGAGCTGTGTTCCCACTTTGGGAAGCATTAACAGCGTGTGAAATTTATAAGCAGGAGTAATGGAATACTTCTGAAGTGCAGAAACCTAGTCAAGTCCTGAGTCATGAGGCAGGATTTAAGTGGAAAACTGAGAACTTTGGTACACAAGAGCATGGCAGCCATCCTCTGAAATCGGGTTTTAACATAAATTTTTCAGGTTTCATTAGCATGTAACTTAATGGTACTTCTGTGAATTGGGCCCATATTGCTCTGGCTCTCTTATATGCTGAGAACTCTCCCTGATAATATGTCAGCCTAGTAATGGCTCTCTTTACTTTTGTGTTTGGAACAACTGGATTTCAGAATAGATGTTCTCAATTAGCGCAGTTCAGAGCAGTGTTGCTGGGGCTTTGATAATATTTTCTGCTGCCTTGTGTGCTAAGGATATTAAAGCGAGCACTTAATGCTGGTAAGGTAGTAAATATGCTGTGTGAACTAATAAAAGCCTCCTATTAACAAACTGCGCCCTACACAGCCTGCTTTGCAGGTGAAAGCTTGCAGCGTGATTCCGGTGCTAGATGTGGGGCGATAGGAAGGCAGCTTTTCCCTGAAGACAGGAGCAGGCAATGCTGCCAAACCAGCAGCCCCAGACGCCCTGCAGGGGATGATTCTTGCAGCACAGGGAGCTTGCACAAGCTGCGGCGCGGAGGGCGAGCTGCTGCTTTTGGGCTGAGAATCCTTTGAAGATACTGGTCCCGGTTCTCCACCGCCCGAAACCTTTTGCTATTTATACCTGGCTAAAGTGAGTGCCAAGCAAGTCTAAAATGCCACTACCCTAGTGCTGGAGGAGCTGTTATCCACTTTGCCCAATACAAATGGCTGTGCAAAAGGTGAAGGAAGTTCAAGGTCTCTCTTTTTGTGGTGAGGTTGCCCCCAGGTGCTGCTGCTCGTTGCAGCTGGTGTGAACAGAAGGAAGCTGTGCTCCCCTGTCTTTGCAGCGGTTTGAGTCAAAACATGCAGACTTAGGGCACTCATTTCTCATCCCACTATTAGTCAGAGCAAGTGAAGCACTTTTCTCCTTTCATCTTCAGAGTGTGGCTGAGCAGGGGAGCAATGTCTTTGCCTAATTTTCTGACAGTCTAAGGTAGGAGGAAGAAAAGCATTAGGAGGAGACAGAAATAAGCACAGGGAGTCATCCCTTGACATGAAATGGTGTGGTCAAGCACAGCTGAATTGCTCCTTACAGTGGAGTCAAGCTGCTGGTCCCAGTGGGGACGCTGGGTACCCGCACCACAGTGTGTGTTTGACCTGTCATTTTTCTTTATATTCTTCTTCTGTTTACTTCAGTGACCCCCAAAAATCAAGACTTGTTTAATGAATCTGTTTCCATTTTGTCTATACACAGCGTTCACTTTTTAATCCCCGTGCAGCCACAGAGGGCTCTACAATAGCTGGCAGTGCATTAATGTGCCCAATATTGGATGGACACAGTCCTTGAAATCCCCTGGCAACTGTGAGTTAGTGCTTTCAAAGTAGATATGAGACAGATAAGGATATTGTGAAGGTGAAACTCAGCCTAGTGTGTTTTAAAATCAAATCCTTAAAATAAAATTGCCATCTTCTGGCAGTATTTCATATATTCTAAGTAGAAGGCAAATATATTCATGCGCATTTTCATTAGAATGTAGTGTGCTGCAGTTTCTTCTATCTAAGCAAATATCTTGGTTAAGTAATTTAAGAAGAAATCTTTTTTTTTTTTTCTTTCTTGCCGCCAACACTGCACCAATTAAGTAGTAAATTGGCCCGTGCTTGAAGCTGCGAGGCAGATTCTGGTAGCTTCGTACCTGGGCAAGACACTGAAGAGCTTCAGGGGCTGAGCTCAGCAGTGCCGGCTCCGGCTCCGTGTGGACAGGCAGCAGCTCACTCGTGAGTCAGGGCTCTGGGCAAGGGGCTCATTAAAAGAAAAACCCAAGAAATGCAGCTCGCTTTGAGGCACAGATAGCTTGCAGGATTCTTCCTCTATAATTCCTAGATAAATCTACTTACGTAGCTGTATCATTTCTGCAAATAATCTACCTTTTATTTTATTAGTGATGGGGTGTGATAAAGCTATTAACCTGCAACCACACCTAACACCTAGTGATAGGATTAATTTTATCTAACCTCTAATACATGTCTATACCTATTCACATATGTATTAACCCTCTGTGAAAAAATATCCTGAAGTTACACATTCAAAACTCATAGCTTCAAGGCACGCATAGAGGAAGCAATTGTAATTTTAGATCTGCTAGGGACATATATGCAGAATTATTGTAACATGTCACATGCCACAAATCTGTGTGATTCTGTATGTAGAAATGTTAAATCAAATGTTGCAACTACAAGGAAGAAACTATAGTTTTATGTAGCTCTTTAAAAGCACCCCTGTGATTCTTGTTTCTGTTGCAGTGTTTTTATCGAAACCCTGAAGCATTTGCTTCTTTGAAACCTTACGTAATATTCCCAGCACGATGCAAATCTGTGCTGTAGGATTCTTGTGCTTGTTGACACTTTACTGAAAAGTTTTAAGGTCGCAAAGTTTTAGCTGGTTGGGAATCTCAGATCCATGTTAGCAGTTACCTCCAGATGGCTGCACTCTGTTTTGTACCAAGCTTTTTAGCATCTCCGTGGTTGCATGTTTGGAATTATGAAGTATACTATTCCACTTGTTTTTGCCAGAAAATCTACAGCACGTTGTTTGGTAAGTCTTGACACGTGGTATGGCTCAAAGAAGAGGTGGGAGAGAAAATGGGGGAGACGAAAGGGGAAAAGTGCAGGAAAAGAAAGGACCAGCCTAAGAAAAAGCAGCAAGAAGGGTTTATGTCTGTGTAATGAATTCTGTCTGACTGGCAAATATAATTTGACTTCAATTGAATTTGATCCAAGAAAGACACAGCTGAGCAATCTGCAGGAAGCAATCTTTTCCTAGAAGTATGCAGTTCCAAACTGTACAAATTCTTCCACTGATCATAAAATGTCTGTGCACCACTAAATTGGTGTAATCGGATATTCCTGCAGAAAAAGTAGTGTATTGGGACGTTCAGCTAAAGAATAACAAAAACAACACTGAATGTACAGTTTTGAAAGAAGAAAAACTATATAATTTAAAGTTGGCCAATGAAGCCCTGGTGATAAGGACAGTTAATCATTTCTGGTGCAGCTGTTTCCTGACATTTCTGCAAAATGTTGTGGAAAAATTAATGAAGGTTCGTTCGGCAATGGTTTCAAGCTTGGCTAGTGGAAAATATGACAGTATTTCCATCGTCAATTAAGAACAAGCAAGGCTTATTTTTTTTTTCTGCAGGGGAAGTGGTATGCAGTTTGTACTGCACAGGAAACTGTAGACATGAGAGCAGCTGTGAGATAGTAGCAGGTATGCAGAGGGCACGGGGACAAGCCTAGGCCCTTTTATCACACGTGCTTCAGCAGAGGAGAGCTGTCTCTGTTGCATATTGGAGAAGACAACTCGGTCTTACAACACGGGGCGACACTGCTTAGCATGTAGGGTATTTCCCTGAGCATCCAGCACTGACGGATGGAAATAAATTTCTTTCATATCACTTAATAAAAAAGGGCACATCAGTCAGATTTTCCTTGTGATTGTATTTTATGATATGATGTCTCATGGGAATAACTCCGTTCAGGGAAGGCCCAGGACTTCTTTTTTTTGGACCTGAGCTCTGAAATTCCTTCTGCTTATAACTAGATTTTAGGATACACGTCTTTGCAGCTGAGCAGGTTGAGCTGGTTGTGCACGCGTGGCCGCTGCGCTCCACGTGCGCCGAGCCGCAGGAATCCGGGTGCGAGCAGGTGCCCCTGGAGGCCTTTGGTGAGCACCTCCCGTGCGATACGGGCACGCTGCGTACGGGCCCCACCTCCCCATCACCCATGGGTGCAGAGCACTGCGCCGGGAAAGCGCGCGGTGCGGAGAGCGCAGTGACAGGGCGACAGGGCCCGAGGCCACCGCCGGCCGGCCGCACGGGCCTGCTCCGGGCCCCGCGGGGCTGCTCTGGGGCCCTTGGGGCTGCTCTGGGCCTGGTTGGGCTGCTCTGGGCCCCTTGGGGCTGCTCCGGGACCCATGGGGCTGCTCCGGGCCCCGTGGGGCTGCTCCGGGGCCCTTGGGGCTGCTCTGGGGCACTCGGGGATGCTCCGGGCCCCTTGGGGATGCTCTATCCCCTCAGGGCTGCTCTGGGACCCTCAGGGCTGCTACAGGCCTCTTGGGGCTGCTCCGGCCCCTTTGGGCTGCTCCTGGCCCCTCGAGGCTGCTCCGGGCCCCTCAGGGTCCCGCTGCTGCCGCGGCCAGGCCGCATTCGGCCGCCTCGTGCCCGGCCCGCAGGCGGGATGGCGGCTACATCCTGCTCGTGCTCAAGCTGCGCAGGAATGACGGCAGCTGGGAAAGAGGCGAGTTACGTTGTCCGGAGCAAAGAACCACATGTCCCTCATTGTCAGTAAAATGCACTTATTTTCCCCCTGGTATCTGTGTTTTATTTTGTGTTAAAGGAGCACTGGTGTGCTCTGTTAACAAGGCTGGTGCAAAATTGCTGTAAATCACTGTGATTGTGTAGGTGACTGGTTTGAATGCTCTGAACCTCCTTCTGCATTGGAGGAGCTGTACTGCCCTGCCTGCCCTAATAGGCTTTTCCTTCCACTGACTTTCCAAAGATACTTTGGGCACTGCCATAAGTATGATTTCTAGCCTGTTTACACCGTATGGTGATTCATGCTAAAGAGGATGACAGAAAGAAAATACATTATAATGAATAGTTTATGCTTTTTTAAAAAAATATCACTCTGTAAAGGAGCCACTTAGTGTTCCTGCTTCAAATTTAGAAGACCCTTAACAAGCTCTTCAAACACGTTTATCTTACTCTATGTAACATTAGCTGTGGTGTGTGTAGTTGTCACTGACTGGTTAAACCAGCATAAAACAATCAATAAGAATGGAGCTACACCTCTGATTTATATCCGTTCACATGATCCCATAAAATCAAGCGCATGCTCCTGGCCTGCTCTGAGCAGTTTCACTTAAGACTCTCCCGAGCCTCTAATCCCTAACGCAGGTAAAAAAAAAAAAGAATTGCTGAAGCTGATGACAGCTTTACTGGTATCAGAGCATTAGGGACAGCTTATTTATAAGAGCTTGTAATTAATCTTGATTTGGGAAATTAAAAGATTAATCCTTCAAGCCTTGCTCCACCGTCTGGTGTGTAACCCTGTGAGTACTGTCACCGCAGCCAACGCGTTGTCCTGCCCCCAGCCTGAATGTTTCCCAATATCCATGGAAGTGCAAGATCAAGGCCCTGGTCCTTGCACGTTATCTGACAAGGGAACTCTGAGGGCACTGGGTCAGGTATCAACTGCTTTTAAACTTCTCAGCATGAGGCCTATGTCTAAAGCTGCTTAGGAATGTCCCATAAAAGCAATTTGTCAATTGAAAGCAGAATTTCCACAAGAACAATTTTTCCACTGGAAAATTTCAGTACCGCCTATTTTTGGTTTTGATTTTTTTTTCCCATGGAAATTCCCAAAGGAAATACTTCTTTTAAGTCACCTTATTCCATAAAGAAGATCTTTGATTAGTTGCACTGAGCTGAAATATTTTCGGTTGACATTAAGCTGCATCTACCTATTGTCTCATGGCAAATGGCAGTGCCAAAACTTGGTGCTTGAGAGAGGTTCCCTGGCTGACTGACATGTTCCATAGAGTGTTGTGGTCTCCCTAGGGAGAAATGTCTTACCCTGTGCTACTAACAGAATGTGGTCAAAGTGAAACGCTCTGAAACAGAAGTCACAGCCACTTGGAAAAGAGGGGATCATAGGCTCCCTGTGAGCTTGTATCTTTGCTATTCTCAGTTTTCCAATTTTTTTTTTCCTGGTTATGTAAAAGCTCTACCATGATTGTAAAAGCCTTTGATTACATTGGAGATTAATGTGGAATGAAAAGTAAGTACATGTAAGTGGAAGTGTGTTTGGCTAAGGTCGCATGATTAAAGTGCTCGAAGGACTACTGTGTATTTCCTGCTTTATTGCCTTAGCTAGGACAATAGCTCCTGGAGCTGCTGGAGATGACTGAACACCTGGTGCTGAGCATAAGGGAAGGGAGATGAATGCTGCTGGCGTCAGGGTGTTCTTTGAATCACAACATCTCACATGGTGGCCTTGCAGGGAGGAGTATTAAGAAGGAATGCATGTATCACAAATGCTACTTTCACTCCTTAAAGTAGCAGCTTGATAGTTCACCGATGCCTTTTTCTCTAGACTTTTGTTTAATGCTTCCCTAGTTATCCCTCCCTGGTTCTTCATCCCGTTTTCATTTAGCCATGAGCCAGTTCTGCCGCAAATCCTACCGGGCTGGTGCAGAGGAGCTCACCTCACGCACACAGGGAGCCGCTTGGCTGGTGCCTGCTTTTCCCTCTATGCTTCTCTGAAAGCCCCTGGAGCTGCGGCCAGGTGCTACAGCCCAACGTGTCACTTGCTCAGAGACCAAACAGGAGCTAAATGGCTTTAAAACATTAGTTCCATTTTAAGCATCTCTGCCGTGGGATGAAGCGTTGTTGATTCAAAACCAACTTATGTCTTCCAAACGAAGGGCTCGTAGTGAGAGCCATAGGTTACCCTTGCATACAGCAGAGTGAGGTGCCAGAGTGTCTAAATAAACGGTTAAGGACAAAAGCCCTCGTGTATCCCAGATCCTTTCATAGGATTCTGTTTCCCTGTCCCTCTGCCTCCGTCACTGCTTCGTTGGTGCCACCGTCATGTGAAGCGCGTGTCCTGGTTCAGCCTGCTGCACGTCCCCTGCCCGTCCGACCCTTTTCCCTCCCCAGGGAAGGGAACCGCAGCCTTTGCAGGGCCCTGAAGCTGCTGCTCTCCGGGAGAGGCCCTGCCAGGAAAGGGCTCAGCTCTCACCAGAGGGTGCTGTTCCGCGCTGCCTCGCACCCGCGTTTCCTGCGCTCTTCAGCTGCCCGAACAGGTGAACACAGAGACAAGAGATCTCAGCTGGAAAAAGAAGGGGCCCTGGGATTCCAACTTTGTTGCTGATTTTCCTCGTGATTGGAATTGCAGTGCCCCTTCCCTTTGCAAGTAATTCTGCATCACTTTTTGTTCAGATTCTGCTTTTCCTTGCATGCAAGGTATAGTTTTACTGACGAGAACTAAATCAATGTTTTCTAATCCTCAGTCTGCCCATTTTCAGTATACAACTTTCTGTTTCTCCTGAAATAATCTGAATGAGATTTTTTAGTACTGGAAAAAAATAGCGTATAGTTTGTACGGCCTAAAAGAAATGTATTTGCATAGGTGCCGTGAGGTGTGCTTAGATGAAAATACCAAGGCATACTTCTCTTTGAAATATCCACATTTATTACAGCTTAGTAATTCACTGAGATTTTTTATTTGGATTTCTTTTAGGAGCCTCTACAAGGTTCAGTAGCACTGTAGAAAGTTTAATAGATCAATGTTTGTCCTGAACTACCCTGTATAATTCTGTGGTGGACAAATGGGGAAAAACAGCAGGTCTGATGATAGGCCAATCTCTTTTAACTACCACTAAAAGCATTATTTGCTTGCTGCTGATTTAGTAAATGTCTCTACAAGGTATCTCAGTATGATCTAGTCTCTGTGCAAATCCTTCCCATGGAACTGATGGTTATATTTCATAGCAGGTTCAGTAATGTAAATGAATTGGTAGTGTGAAGTGTAGGAGTAGGGCCTAAGAAAACCCAAGGAGACGAGGCAGGTTTATCTGGGGAGAACAGGCTCATCGGGCAGCTCTGGAGATGCATGGCCTGGATGCTGATAAACCCTGTCTGCTGTTGTTTTTAATACAGTCCTCAGAAAGAGGTGTTGTGATTTGCACTCTGTCCTTAGAAGGAGGGAAATGATGAAATCTGAAGCCCAGGAGTGTCTCCAGAAATCAGTTATCAGTGGAATTAAAGAAGCTTCAGAAAGGTGTTCAGCCCTCAAGCACATTGGGCAGGGTGAACGCAAAGCATTGGCTCTGTGACGTTTTGTTGACTAGTGCCTATACTTTTTCAGCAAAGATGTTGGAATTGTAAGAGTTTCACGTCAATGGTGTATAAAGAAAACAAGAAAAAGGTGGAACTGGTTCAGCTTGCTGGTGGAAGCAAGTTGAAGGTGGAACACATTCAATTGAATGGCTGTTTTAAGGGATACAGGGTTTACAAACAGAAGCAAACAGAGCAGTATTGTATTCATTGTCCTTTAAGAAATGGTATTATGTATGGAAAAACAAATGTTCTCTTTAAAAAGTGAGGTATCATACACTTTTGAAAATATATATAAAGATAAATTTATGCTTTCTTATCTACACTATATGGTGCTCTTTTCCCAGAGTATGATGGCACATGTGACAGAAAACAGATTAAAAAGAAAAATTTATTGCACAGTATTTTTTGCCGTTGAAAAGGAGCCCATTTAAAAATTTGTTTAGGATAGTATTAAAGAGCAAATATCTTGACTTCTATCAGCATTGATTTGTAGATAAAAGCTGAATTCTTTTATCTCAAATTCTTTCTCATCAAAATATATTAAAGTAACTAATGGATCTCACATATGGACTGGTCATTTATCCTTTATTTAAATACGTCAGCAATAGTTTATAGAGAGTATCAATATATCTCAAGGGGAGGCCAAATGCAGATGAAAACAGGTAAGGCTTAATCATAGGTGAAAAACTGATCATAGTATCAATGAAATGCCAGCACCCTGTGTACTGTCCTTTTGGGGAAAGAAATAAAACTTGTCTTTCTTTCAGTTTGTTATACTGAAAGATAAAGTTTCCTTTGATTACAATCAAAAATAGATATCATTTGGAATTTAAAGACCATTTAAAGTGAAAGAGTAATCATAAACCCTTTATTAACAAAAGAAAATTCACAAAAGAAAATTCATATAATCCACATAGGTACCGATCAGTTGTGTTTGACTGTTGCAATGTAAGAACTGCAAATAACTTTAGTAATTCTAAATTTAAGCCAGTCAAAAATTGTTCTCTTTAGTATGTCCTATAATTATCCAGCACCAAAATAATAAGGGGAAGTGTAAGTATTAATTCTCAATTTTTAAAAAGACAGCTTAAAGAGGAAGGAATGCTAATGTGGAAGGATTAAATAAATGCTGTCTCGGTAAGAGTTTTACCCAATGCAGGGAAGAGTCACACACTTCACGTCCTTGTTAGAAGAGTCTTGGAGAA
>JAVCKT010012694.1:0-13009 GCA_032273925.1 Rhynchotus rufescens | reverse complement strand
CTTTTCCAATTACAGAAAAAAAAAAGGTAACTTTTATATTAGAGTTTGGTAGCGTAGAAAATACATAATTACAATAACTAACCCTGAAAAAACTTCCTTTGAATTTTTACATTTGCCACTAACAAGACTTTGATTTTCTAAATCACATTTTCTCTCATCAGATTTGGTTTTTTTCTAGCAAGTTGAAATAAAAAGTGAAGCCCATAGGAGGACAAATATTTTTATTATTAAAAGTATTTGAAATTTTGTAGCTCAAACTGTTATCAGTGTCCCATTAAGAAGTGCACATAGATACACTATAGAAGGCAAACAGATGTTAATCCTGGAAAGTAAATGTGAGGGATGGCAGAAGGGTCACGCGAAAGAACTTCTGTTCTAATGGACAAAGTAACAGCTATTGGAAGCTTTGCTTTGTTTGTACAACATAACAGTGAACAAACCACTATCGGCTCAAAAGTTTAGCTAAGGCCCTTTCAGAAAGGAAACAGAGGATCTAAGGAGTTCAAGGAGTTTCAGGACTGCATGGTGTGAAAACACAGAGGCTGTGTGTTGACTAGAAGATGACAATCCGAAAGGAAAGTCACAGGGACTCTGGCTGAGCGGAAAGTTCACTGCTGCAGGAAGAGGATGTCTCATCTGGACACTGTAATTTCACCAAATGATGTTCTTGTGTCTAAGGCATCAGTAACACTTTCCAGCAGAAAGGTGGGAATTTTGTGCCAGTTCGTTAGCATCGTGCACAACAATATTGTCAGTATTGTCACCATTAAACACAACCACCTCAGAAGCAGACCCAAAATGCCCTGCAAGCTCTGAAATCAGCTACCATTATTTTCAAAACCAGTGTCCTGATGTCCTCCTTCAGGATGCTGAGTGACCTAACAAGAAGATATGATATCTGTGATATCGAAGGAGGACAGGGGGTCACTTTACAGAGAATATCTAGAACTTTTTAGCACAGAACTTTTTTAGCACAGAAGTTGCATCATGGTGAAAATTGTGGTGCTAGGTGAGAAGATGTCTTCCTGAAGAACATGTGGCTCTTAATCAAATAACCTAGAACTCAAAGGCTTTGTGAAACTAATACATCTTAAGAGTACTTGGAAATAAAAAGTGGGAATGAAGGGATAACTGTTTAATAAATTAGTTCATATTGCCAGCTTGATGACACTAGTTTAAAGTAGAAAGGCTATGTTGTCAAAATATCTATTCTTACCTCAATGAACTGTAAAGATGGGATGTGATGTCTGACTGGAGACTCAACTTGAAGATGTTTGGTCACCTAAAATAGAGAAATGAGTGCATTACAACAAGAACTCCAAAGAATCTGTTCTTTGGACAAACACTCAAGTACAACTCATGTCAGCCAGGACCAACTATTGCAATGGCAAACTACATGTTAAAAACAGTCAAACTTGTATTGGTCCTCAGTATGAAAGTTTTGACTGGTAATTATCATAATTCACTGGAGTTATAATTGGAATTACATGACTGTGTCCTACACACTTGGAGACAGGGAAAGAAGCTTTGAGAGTCTTGCATCAGTCCTTCCTTGAATAGCTATTAAAAGAGCAGTCAGTGCCTATAATTTACAGATAGTTCATAGGAGCATGTATAGATGGTTCAGAGCAGACAACAGCAGTGACAAGAAGAATAATGGAAGAAGCAGGCGATAGCTCTCAGATAATCTCTCAGTGATGGCAGCGAGGTAACAAGGACTCAGCTGAGGATGCACTGCACTGCCAAAAGAGACCTTTAATCAAGGGAAGTCTCTTATACATCAACTTACTGAACATAAAACGAGAAATCAGGTTAACATTGGAAATTACTGATTTTGCACATATGAAGAGCCATGAAAGCTGGCAGGTTCCTAGAAATGAAGGCACACTGCAACCTCGAAGCACCTTTCTCACACAACAAAGGACATAATAAACTCTCACATGAAACATGGGTGAATCTAAAACAGTCCATCTTTGGCTTGGGAACTAAATGCAGCTAAATCATGCTCTCATGCAACTATACCAACACAGCTGAGTACCACCATGATTAGCAGAGGCCATTGCACTCAATGCTGCACTTGGTGAAAGCTGATTTGGGCTAGGATCAAACTCATATAAATGTTTTCATTCACAGTAAGATGGTCCTGGTAGCTACTGAGCTAGTAGAGGGATTCAGAATTTTTCATCAGGTTTATGAGTTTATGAGAGTGACTTTTTTTTTTTTAGTTGGCCTGGATATTGCAGGAATTATGAAGTACTCACCATATTTCATGAAGATATTAAAACTGAAATCCTTGGAACTTGCTCACAGATTTGGCTCTCCTCTGCCTGTAGTGATGACAGAATGCAATGAAAAGAGTCTAAAGATTTTTAAGAAAATATTCTCTCTCAGAGTATTAGTATTCCTAAAAACAAAGTTCAGCTAAGTGCATGAAAAAGAAATAGTTATCTTAGGGTTTGGTGACAAGAGAACTACAAACTACCTTATATCTGCCCGAGCTATGAGAAGAAAATAATGCATTAACAAGCCCCTTCGGAATGATAACCCAACCACCAAAATGTCAAACAAAGGGCTGAAAGCTTTTACTGATTCAGCTGCTTGTCAGTCTTCTGACAGGCATGTCAGTCTTGGGTATTTTAGTCAGCAATTTCAGCAACAACCAAATGGCCTTTTGTACACAGAACATTAAGACAACCTTCAACTGGCTTAGAAAATAATAAATCTCAGGCTTTTGAACCTCTTTAATTCTTTTTTTTTTTTTTTTGAAGTGTTGCAAGAGATAAATGCCAGCTTCACAATTCTTCTTACTTTCATTGATCCAGAATGTGATTTTACACAGAAATTTTATAAATTGCCTGTCTCATTTAAAAAACAGAAATTAAACATTGCCTTGCCATGTAGGTCATCAGCACAATTCTTGAAACAACCTCAAGACAGACAACTTGCACAACACAGCATAACAATGCTGAGAAACACCAGCTCAACTGGCAAGATACCACACACGGTACTGAAACTCCATTTCAGCTAGAGACTGGAAGCATCCAGACTTTGAATGATCTGAAGATGTAGCCTTCATAAATTTGCTAGTTTTGGCAAGCTATGCATATCAGCTGCATTTTGGTGGGCAAAACCCTGCCAATCACAGTCTTTTTCTTTTTCTTTTTTTTTTTGTGAACAGTCACTTTTCTTCTCCAAAGAACAACATGGGATGGAATAAGATTCAGACTAGGCTACTAGTGTGTTTGCCAGAAGTAGTTCCACCAGGTCTGAAATTACTCTAAGCGTACTACAAATTCATACCGTGGCTCTGATCAAAGTTTAAGCGTAGGCAAGAGAACAGAGGAAAGAAGATGGGAGAAGCACATTTTCCTGTACCACTGAAAAATCTAACGTTGATAACTGATATTTGAAATTTCCTGTAACCTGAGAAAAAGAGGGGATGGAGAAAAATGGATCATTTCAGATAAAGTGCCACTGATGTTTAGCAAGAAAAAGCATCCTCACATTGACAGCCTAAGTGGTTGCTTTTTTTGCTACTTCTCATCTGACCTACAGCTCCATAATATCAATATTTCAGGTGGTGGGGGAGGGTCCTCTTACACCTTTGAAAGCACTAGCATAATGTTGGCAATAATGTTTGGTCAGAATAGCCAAAAACAAAAGTTTTGTTAAAAAAAAAAAAAAAAAAGAACAGAAAAAAGTGATGACAGAGAGTGGGTAAGAAGGAAATTTTGTCTTTGTGCCTGTGTAACAGTTGGCTGGCAATGGCTATGGCAAAGAAAGTCATCTCGGGACCCAGGCAATATCAGGGATTGCAGAGGTGACATGTTGCCCAGGTTTGCTTCCAGATGGTCTATAAAGAATCAACTTGCAAGTCCAAGAGAGACTTGGTTCAGGAACTCCATCTGTCACTGCTGTCTGTCAGTGCCCTTAATGATAAACTGTATTTAGGACATGATTGAGAAGCTAAAGTGCCATTTCCTTCATTGGCTACCAGAACTCTGCACTTCACTTTCCCTCACATCTCTTGGAAATGCTGAATGTACATAACGATTTAGTATGTCTTAAGAAGGAGAGCTTCTCTGAAATTGAAAGAAAAAATTGCCAGAAATTTTAGTGAATTCTAACTGTATATCTGTTAAAAAATAAAATCAGTAAGTTCTGCATAAGGTAGCTACTATCCAATATGAATCCTGCACCTGAATTTGCTCATGTTACACAAGATTCAAGTAGTATTACTAAATCAGTACCATAACTCCATATATATATATATATATATATTTTTTTTTTTCCCACAATTTGGTTCCCCAAGTTGCTTTTTGTCTTATTTCAGAAAATGAATTTTGTAACTTATGCCCTCTAGGTTAATAAACATTATAATCTATCAGTAGGGCAGAAAAGTATCAGTTTGCTTTTGGAACACTAAAGACTAGACAGGAGTGCATGCACGTCTGCACACCTACATACACACACACAGTAATGCAACTTAATGAGATATAAGTAAACCATTAGAAATTATCCCTTTCTATTTTTATCAAAAAAGAATAGGAATATAAATACGACCACTTGACCATTTCAGTAGCAGTACATGAGGTTACATGAGTATAGCAAGTGTTCTAAATATCTATTCTTCAAATGAACATTTAACTACAACTGTAGATAATAGTTGTGTGTAGGAACTAGTCTACCCAACTGAAGAACAACTGGAAGTCTTGCTATTAGAATTATTAACATTAAATAACCATTGTCAAAGGATTATAAATAAACTTTGCCTCTCCCTTAAAACAGATGAAAAAAGTCAAAAAAAAAAAAAGAAATATCAAAGTAAGAAATGACACTAGAAAAAAAGTGCCTGCCCTTGAAAAAAAATCATAATACTATTTCAAGCATTTCTCATACCACTCTTTTCTACATACTTGGTCTTTCTAGATCCGTAAGTGAAGCTCAACTCGTTACTCAGTAAAAAAACCCAAAGAACAAAGATCTAAACACTGGCCAATTATTTAAATGAGATATTCACACAGACTGTTTAGCATCAGCAAAATCTGAATACAAATTTAAAGACTTTCTTTTCTTTTTAAGAGTCAGATCTTTTGGAAGTTTATTCATGTATCTAAGTTATACAAGTAATATGAGCTGCCTAAAAATGACAAGCCAAAGTTACAGCTCAGAATTAATAATTTTTTAAATATAATGAAAGAGGTAAATCAAACATGAGAGAAAAAAGCTCACAAGAGCAGGCAGTCATTGCACTTCAGTTCAAATTTATTAAAAGGCCATTTACCCTTAAAGCTGCTCACAAACTTTGCCAGCTCCTTATTTCAAATGCAAGGCTAAATATCTGTAATTCAAAAGACAAACACAAATAGATAAACGGAGGCACCGTGAAGACAATAGTTTACATGAATGTACCACAGATATGATAACTTTTGACAACTCAGGTGCAGTGTATTAAAAAAAGTTTTTTAAAAAACATACTATTATAAGGACTTGAATTTCTGGCCCGCTCTTTCCTAAAGAGGCTGCAGCAGCAATCTCAAAAGAAACATGGACCCAAAATAATTCAGGGTCCAACAAGGAAAGTAGAGTTGGATTGCACTGGGAAAATAATGGGAAAAGGGAAAGGCAAAAGAGAATCCCTTGAAATGGAAAGGCAACTTTGACCCTGGGAAATGAGAAGTGATTCACAGAACACTGACAAATGAAGTCCTTATGAAGTCATCTCAATGTCTCAGCCTACGAGTCAGTGAAAATATGAAATTGTGGCACTGGCCTTTTCCCTGCACTATAACCTGCCACATTACCCGCTTAAACGTGAAGATGATGTGTGTAGTACATACATACTTTTCTTTGAATACTTTCCTGATTTTCATTTTCTTCTTGATCTCTGGCACTAGGCATCTTGATGACTATGAGCCATAAATTTCAGTTACATCTTCTTCCAACCTAACTATTTGATCACAGCTTCTGCTGTTCGTATCATGACAGCATGAAAGATTCTGCAAATAAAACACTTTATATGGCCATTCTGCAGTGAGGCATGGTGGTGTGTCACCCCTGTAGTTAGTGCCACATTTCAGCAGGTTGGGAGGCCACAGGTATGAAGTGGTTACCCGTGTACCAAATCATTTAAAGCTGTTATCTGATCCTTTCCTCAATGCCAATAAAGTAACTCCTGAACATTTCAAATTTGCTGCAAATCTTACTGCCAATGCCATAAATGGAATTCAATATGTATACAAAATATTATTCTGTCCCCTTCATGTGCTCGAAGTTTCTAGAATACTATGCTTATACGAGTATAAAAAACACTCTTCCTATTAATGCATTCAGAAGTACTTTCAAGAACTAATCCTCTCAGAGATGTGCAATGTAATTGACAGGCTGCTGCAGGACTGTGTTTGGCGACACAATTTATTGATATGACCCATTTGCCTAGAAGCCATCAGTACCATTTCTGAGCTGGTTTTCAATCAATAGTTTCTTCTAGCCATTTCCCCAGGTGGAAGTCTTCAAAATGGAAAACTATTATAGGTAAACTAAGCAAGATTTTCAAGAAATAATATGAATTTAAGCAGAATAAATTTTGTATTTATATAATGGACTTAAACTCTAGGGTGTCAATCACATAAAGTCATTAGGTACATGCCACAGCAAACCAGTACCTGAAATTAGCATTAATTTGATGATTGATGTTCATTATTAATGATTTTTCATAACATGACCCTCCTCTGAATGACTGTAGAAATGGAGTAAAAAGACATCCTTGCCTAAGATAGCTATGGATTCATGTGCAAAAAACATATACAAGTCGGGAAACTCAGAGACCATGCTTTGCAGGACTGGTAGGTATTAGGGCCAGCAGTAGACCCCAAAATGTCAAATTTTTGCATCACAACAGCTGAAAATGACTTAGTGAAGTCATTCATTAGATAAGTCGTTTTCCCAAGGCTTATGCTTTTGTTAGTGTCCATTGAAGATACGAGGAGAATAGTCTATAACCTGTATCATAGATCATAGTCACAAGGAAAAGTTGATTCTATCTAGCATATATACAGAGTTGATTTGAGGATATTCTTAGGTAAAAAAGTAAAATCAAATTAATATTTTATCTGAAAAAAATTCAATATAACTGAAATTTCTGTAGACCAAAATTATTCTAAACCAGATATATGCTTTGAAGTAAATATAATAATAATACAATAGGAGATGTTCAAATCATTATAACTGCTGTTTACTTTTTACAGTCCCAATGCAGGCTGACTTCTTGGAAGATGCCAAAATGACTGGCTGCAAAAAGCAAAAATTTGATTAAACAATAAAAGCATTGAAGAAAAAAGTTTTATAGATTCCCATCTTTCTCATTTCTATGGTTTAAATGGTCTATTTTTTCCATTTATTCTCAGTACTATCAATAAGCTCACAGTGACTGCAGCATAGACAGTCTGTCCTCTATGCCTTACATGTAAGAAATTTTCAGTAATCACCTAAATAAAATCCTGCAAGGCAGGTCAGAATGCCACAGACAATGTTCTTTATAAATAAGAAAGAGAAAAGAAAAGCAACAAAGCTTCTAAGAATAGTTTTGTAATTTATAAACAAGTTTTTCACTGAAAGCTGCTTTAAAATCTAACTTTTTATGTAACTTTATTTTTTATTATGAAAAAGCCTGAGAAGTGCCATCTGAAATATTATAAAAACAGTTAATAGATTTAAGAGTTTAAAGCAAAACTACACTACAATACACTGGTTATGAAAAAGGCAGTTGAGTTTCTAAAGCATCAGGATTTTTTTTTAAACAGGGCCAGCAACTGAACGAGACTTTAAAGAAGATGACATTCAGATAAAAGATAAATATCTCATGTGAAAAAGATCTATTTTTAAACGAATATCTGAAATCAATTTTAATGCTGACAAGAGCAACACCAGCAAGTCAGGACAGGTAACAGTAAAGATGTTCTCATACAGTGATAATGATTAGAACAGCATGCTCTAAACACTGCACACACATCTTTACTAACTCAGTTACAACTAGTAGGGCTTTTTAAGGCCAGAAGAAGAGAAAGTGAGAGGGAAATTTGATAATCCCATAGGGATTGCTTTTATAGTATTTGCCATCACAGCATTGTCATATAATGAAGATAATCAGTGGAGAAAATATTTGCAGACTTGGAGATTACACGTGCAAAAAGAAATATTCTACTTATTTTGGATATGTGAACTTAAAGCTTTCCACAGAATGTGAACAAATTTCGATTCTCCCATGCAAGGTATTTCTGAGATTTGATCTTTGCATACATGTAGACTTAGCTTCAAATACAGAAAAGCACAGGACAGATGTTCAGCTAGATTCTACCTTCTTGAATAGTTAAAACAGTCGTTATTTTGCTGTTAACATTTTCACAAGGACTTTACATGCACAGTCAGGCACTCCTATTTGTCCTCATATTGCAGCCTGCACTGATTCTTGCTGAGCAGCAGTGGACTTGATCTCAGAAACTGGAGATTCTGGAATTGATTTTTTTTTTTCTCTTTGACTGAAAAAAATGCATTTAACGATTACCCTATTTTTTTAAAGGACTTGCTGGAGGGCCTGAGAACTTTAACTGCATTTAAATTAAACAGATGAAAATTCTGCATATTTAGTCTTTTCTTCTCTGAACTGATAAAGCACAGAAGAAGTGTTGAACAAATGGTAACAAGACCAAAGGAGCAGACTAAACTTACTGTAAAAAGTTTAAAAATGTGGAAGGGGATCTGGGTCAGGGAACTCATCTTTGTTTTCTGAGGCAGTTTTTTTATATATATACATATAAAAATCCATATATAATGGACTACTTAGTCCATTAAAGAACATTTTTCTAGAAGTTTTCATATCTTATTCCAGCCTAAATTAATCATATTTAGTATAGTCAGAGGACCAAGTAGAGAAATGTGAACAGCAAACTACATGGCAAATATGATTTCTTCTTTGTATCACAAGGCCAGGGGTTCCTCCTCTCCTCTGGGATCACGGTCCAAATGTCAGAATCTTGAGCTCAGTTTTGCTTGTGCAGAAGTGAAAAGAATATAAACTAATGAAAATATTCCAGAAGAAAGGCTTGTCTACTAAAACACAGCCTATTTCTCTACTATGCATACAGAAATAGATGATTCTCTGAAGCCAGATGATGGGGGCAATATTTTAAAGCCTTGCAATTAACCTGCATGTTCAAGAGCATGGGAGATCAAGGTTTCATTCCCTTTTCAGGAACGTTACACTTTTTAAAATCTGATGACTGTTAGATATAAAGTCGATTAGCCCGTCTAGACAGAGGATGATGCATCCTACATATTCTGTGAGCACTCTTAACAAATCTCCCTGTAAGCAGCACAGCACCGTACCCTTCTCCTCTGCCAACCTTCACCACCACCACTGGGGCTGCACAGAAGTTAATGCAAATGCACCAGAGGTGTTGTCTATTTTGGCAGCCTCAGCAGGCTTCATGCACAAGACAGCTACAGTCCTGTTTCTGTTCTGCAGCAACATATTAGCATCTACAAACCACAAAGTAGTGCTTTGTGTGAGAACGGCAAACTAGTTCTGAATTAACTAAATCATGTACTGGAAACAAGACTACTGTGTTAGCGTTGTGACCTGGCAGATATTGTATATTGCATCTCTCTCTCTCAGGATCCTGAAATTTGAATAAATAATATGATAATATAGAATACTAAAATCTAGAAGGCAATAAGTAGGACTCAAAAAATCTTTTTCCTTCAAGAGGCTGCCTGGAAGAACAACAAAGAAGCAAATAAGCAAATTTAGCTCCATTAAGCCCTCTTCTTGAGACAACTTTGGCTTGTCAGACATGAAAAGATACTGCAGCACATCTCATAAGAAAAATCTTCCTCACCACTGACAAACCCAGTTTATTCACATTCATTACAAACAGTTAAAAAAAAAGACATGGGAAAAAATCAATATTTGCCTGTTAATACACCATCAGGTTTGGGGGAATGTTATAAATTTCATCAAAAAGATACAACGTATAAAGTATTCCAAGATTAATAGACGTATTTGATAGAAAAATGTATTATTTGAATTATAAAGAAAAAGAATGCAGGCATTTTTTTTCAGAAATACATTGCTTTCTATTTAGTTCAAAATCTGAATACTTTAAACATACTTAGTCTAAACCTATTATTTAGTTTCTCTATTCCTGCCTTTTTTCACACCCTCCTGTCAAATAGAGTTCAATAAACAGACAATTGAGAGACACAAAGAAAATTATATACTGGTTCTAAAGTTCTGTAGACTTGAAACTCAACCAATGTATAGCCTATGTTTTCTCAACGCTACCTTTACAGTCAAATTATATTCATCTACGCTTACTGCAAATATTACAGTTTTGCATCTTCAAAGTAGCCAAAATACTTTGCCAGAAAACAAGAAAAAGTACAAGGCAGGTGTAATTCAAAGTCTCATCACATTTATTTCAATAATTATATATCACGGTAGAGCTGAATCTTGTAGCATCAGGCTAATGAATTTGTTTTTAATAAGATTTTTAGTATAGAAAACTGAATCAAATGTAAATATCTTCATATCTCAGTGCAGACCGAGACATACAAAACAACTGGATATCTAGGAAACCCAATTACATTGCTTCTCAGAACACAAATCTGCCTATATTAGGAACACCAGATCTTTGCCATCAAATTTGATAGCTCTAAAATACATATGAAGTATTGATGCCTGCTCTGAGACACACACTCAAGCCTTAACACTACTAGACACCTCTGGCACCAGGCTCTGTCAGACAGAACAGACTGGACATTGTCCATGTTTATTTAAAATTCGATCTTATACATTAACTTAGACTAGGACTTTCAGACCATATCATAAACAGATATATGTATTAGTTTAAACTGAAGAACTTCCTGATTAAATCAGGTTAGATTTCTTCTGTAGGAAGAAGAACACAAATTCCAGCCTGTATAAGCAACGAGATGCAGTCAGCGTCCTACAAAGCATGCAGGATGGATATCCTTCTCTCTGCAGATAAGTGAACATCATGTCGATTAACCTTAAAATTTCTTAAGCATGTATTTTAAGGCAAGCTTGCTTGATTTATAAGTAATATACTTTTTACCTCCAATGGAAAGAAGAACAAATATTTTGGTGTGAAAAACAGTCAGTATCAACAGCCTTCAGCGCTTCTCTTAAGTAACACATATCCCACAGCCAAAGGGGTGCATGCCTGTGGAGGAGAAGCAGCTGCTTCAACACTGCCAAGGATGATGACTCCGCTGTTTCCTTGGGCAGCCTGTTCCAATGCTTCACCACTTTCTGTTTAGAATTTTTTCCTAATATCCAACCTGAACCTTCCCTAGTGCAACTTTTTCTCTTGTCCTATCTATAGTTATTCTGAAGAGATGACCTCCTTTCAGGTAACTGCAGAGAGCAATAAGGTCTCCCCTGAGCCTCCTCTTCTCCAGACTATATAACCCCAGCTCCCTCAGCCACTCCTCATTAGGTCAATGCTCCAGCCCTTTCAGCAGCTTTGTTGCTCTTCTTTGGACACACTCCAGCTCCTCCACATCTTTCTTATAGGGACAGACCCAAAACTGAACACAGAATTCGAGGTGTGGACTCACCAGGGCCAAGTACAGGGAAATGATCCATTCCCTAGTCCTGCTGGCTACACTGTTCCTGATACAAGCCAGGAGGCCATTGGCCTTCATGGCCATCTGGGCACACTGCTGGCTCGTGTTCAGCCAGCTGCCAACCAGCATCCCTAGATCCTTCTCTGCCACACAGCTGTCCAGCTACTCTGCCCCAAACCTGTAGTCCAACATGAGGTTATTGTGACCCAAGTGCAGGACCCGGCACTTGGTTTTGTTGAACCTCATACAGTAGATCTCAAAACGAGAATGGGGGTGGTTTCTTCATGTTTAAATATAGCTTATTTTTTGCTACTAGGGAGAGATTATAAACTCCTAATCCCTTTAGCTGTGCAGCCACAGTATCCTATTTATTACTTAAGTTGATGAGGACTTTGATGGAAAGATTCAATAGTGAAGAGAAAACTTCAAGTTGTCTACAAATTCACCCTTATATTCAGTCTTAATAAAGTTTTACCTTCACTAAGAAAAAATCTTTAAATTCATTCAAACACTTGGCTCCCACTTGTTCCCAAGTTAGGGTCCTCTAAGTATCAACATAAGCATCCCTAGCTCAAGCCCTTTTTATGCCTTTCTCCATCATATCTTGTGCAATGAAATGCAAGACAATGTTAATAACAGTTTCTCAAGTAGCACTGGGAGAAGTGGCAAGTAAAATTGTCCAGTAAGATTAAAATCTAATTGCTTATAAAAACTGTCCTTGTTGATTATGCACAACAATGAGGATTTGCATATCAGTTTATACTGCAGATTTAAGCACACTAATAGCATTCACTAAAACATGCAGTCTATATATTTTTAGATAAGGTTAAATAACTAAGGGTGTAATTATGTTGAACTTCTTGGTTAACCTACTGAGAAACTGCTACAACAACCAAATGAAAGCAAAAACTTGTCACAGATTTTACAGCCTACCAAATTAGAAATTAGTTCTATGGGTCAGAGCTAAAGCAGTTGAAATCTGCCTTCACCAACAATGGCTAAAATATACAATGAAAGCAAAGTGGATTTAAAACTGATAATTTCCCTACCTGGGGTAAACATTTCTAACCAAAAACTTCAAAAAGGTCCAAAGAACACTTCAAAAATCAAGGCAGGGAAGTCAAATCAACATTTGACTTGCAAGTGTAGAATAACAATAAGCAAATATACAAGAAGGAAGAAAAAAGAAACATTATGCAGATGCTCATAATTAAAACAAAAGCATAAGCACAGTCTTTAAAATCTCTCTAATAAATGTCAGGTGATATAATGTTTTTATATAAGTTTAGTTTTTTTTAATCTTGTTTATATATTAACAAAATTAATATTTTGCCATTGGTAGAGTATTCAGAATGGAATA
>JAVCKT010012685.1:3301-24335 GCA_032273925.1 Rhynchotus rufescens | reverse complement strand
CGGGAACGCGGCGGGAAGGGGCGCGACGAGGGAAGGGAGGGAGGAGCGGGCGGGAGCTGAGGGACAAGAGAGAGAGGGACCGGGCAGGCCCCAGCAGCGCTGCCTCCCGCACCTCCTCCTGCAGCTCCCCGCGCTCCCGGGGGCCGCTGCAGCCGCCCCGCAGCCGCCCTCGCACACTCAGGCCGGGCGCACAGCGAACTCTCCAGCATGGCACACGCGAAGCCCATGGCCCGGCCCCGGGGGAAATGTTTGCAAACAGCCTGGGGAGGAAGCAGGGACGCCGGGGAGCCCAGCACAGGCTGCTCGGTCCTGACGGGAGCAGTCCCTAACACACGTAACCCACACACGTCTGCCTCGGGCCGGGAGGGCAGACGCGGCTCCCGCCTCCAGCTCTGTGTTCGCATCGCACGTCTCTGTGTGGCAGCTGCCCAGGGAGCATGGACACAGGCTGGAGCCCGGCATGGGGCCTCCACCCCACGGTTTGGGCCCCATTACCTTCATGTTGTGGATGGAGGGCTCCTGCAGACACTCAATGTCACCATCATTCAGCCGCTCACACGGGCATCTCTCACCTTCAGCTGCCGCTCCCATGGGCCCGCCTGGAGCTGGGAGAAGGATGCGCGCAGGGAGCAGACCCTCTGCCACTGTGGGTGGATGGAGGGGTCCCAGGGGGGCAGCCAGGACCCTGGTGTAGCCAAGGCCCCCTTGAATGCAGAACAACAGGTTTGCGAGCCAGGCAGGGGCAGCCACAGAGGGGGCACCGTCTCTATCTGCCCATTTTGGGGCAGTGCTCCAGGTAACAGAGACGCTCCCCTCGGAGCAGCCCCACGGACCCCATTCCCACAGCGCTGTCCATCCTGCTGCACTTTCCCCACCGCCCTGGGGACACCGCTGTGCACGTTCCCTCGGAGCAGAGGCAGCTCTGCCGGGAGAAGGGCTGTCCCAGCGCACAGGGAGGGCACGTGCGCTCTCCGATGCCTGCGGAGAAGCCAGCACAGACAGCGGCAGCCAGGGCTGGGGCACCCATAGCACCAGAGCCAAGGGGAGGCCCAAAAGGGCCGACAGGTACCTGTGAGTGTGGAGCAGCTCCTCCCCTTCATCTTCCACATGCTCTGGGCCGTGAAGGCTCACGAGCTCCTGGCAGCACGGAGCGGGGAGCCTGCGGATCTCCTCCCTGCTCCGACACGGCCGCACTTGCTGCTGGAGGCACAAGGGCAAGCAAAGGGAACGGGGCCTCCCTGGGAGCCTCCACCACGAGCCGATGGAGGCCTGGCCTCGTCCCGGCCAACAGTCTCAAACCCAGCGCTCACAGCCCCGCCAGAGCAGCTGGCTGCACAGGGACCCACAGAGGCAGCTATGGGTCCCAGTTCAGGCCCTACCTCAGCCCTCCATGGCCATGAGGGCCTGGAGCGCACAGGGGACCCTGGGGCTCTTCCTCTATCACTCCTGTAAGTGACAGGGACACACACACAGGGGGCAGCAGGAGAGCACTGCAGCCCACCCCAGCCATGGGCTGTCCTGCCAGGCCCTACAGGTCTGCCCTGCAGATCCTGTAGCTCCTGCCAGGCCCCAGACACACCACGCGCTCCTGCTCGCGCCT
Organism: Rhynchotus rufescens; assembly: GCA_032273925.1. Lineage (NCBI taxonomy): Eukaryota > Metazoa > Chordata > Aves > Tinamiformes > Tinamidae > Rhynchotus > Rhynchotus rufescens. Next base: position 22,735 of record JAVCKT010012685.1, on the reverse strand, counting down.
CAGCAGCGGCACTCCAGCACCCTGCCCGCTGGTGACACAGCACAGCATACCCAGGCACTTGTGCACGGTCACAGGAGCCAGTTGCATTTCTGGGCACTTCTGGGCAAACCTGCCCCATGCCCGAGCCCTTGGCGGCGGGCACCCAGCAGCAGGGTCTGCAGCAGCACCGACTGCAGTGCAGCTCAAACCTGGCACAGGGCCCACAGCCCGCACGGCCTTGCTGAGCTCTGTGGTGCTCTGCGCCAGCCAGAGCTTCAGCTGTGTGTCCTGATCACAGGGGACAAGGCACATCTTGAGCTCTGCCCGGAGCCAAGGGCAGGAGGGCACCGAGACGGGGGATCTGCTGCCAAGTGGAGTGGGGAGAGGAGACGGCGCCTCCTGGAACCCAGCCTGGCACTGGCGCCTGGGCAGGAGAAACGTCTCCTCCCGGCAAGGGGCCTCTCACGAGGAGGGAAGCAGCTGCCCTGCTGGAAGGACCCACAGGGGCCGGCCCAGGGGGGTCGGCGAGCGGCTCTGTCACAGCTGCAGTGGCGAAGGCGGCACGGGCAGGGCCACGAGAGGCTACAGCTGGGGTCACCTGGTGTCCCTGCCCCCGGCACCCACGTGGCTGCCCTCTCAGCAGAGCCGCAGGGCGCCCTGCACCACGGGCCACTCCATGAGGGCGAGCGGCTGCTCCCTGGGGCCGAGCGGCACCATCCTGCTGCGCTTGAGCACGAGCGCGGCGTGAGCACGAACACAAGCACGAACACAAGCACGAACACTAACACGAGCACGAGTACGGCGTGAGTATGAGCACAAGTGTGGCAGGAGCTGCGCATGCCCCCACAGTGCCGCTCCACTGAGGCCTGCCGGAGAAGCACCAAGACGTCGCCCCTCGGCCTCGCTGTGCCCAGGGCCTTATATGTCCTTCAGGCAGCGGCTCCCTGACACGCGACCGGTGTCTCAGCTCCCGAGGCCCCTCCGGCAGCTCCCCACAGCGCAGCCCAAGCGCTTGGGCACCAGCGCTCACAGCAGCATCTCATTGGCCCTAAACCATCCCTTGGGCCCAAACCCACAGTGTCCCCATCCAAGCGTGGGGCTCACGCAGCCCTTCCCCAGGTGCAAACCAAACGCTGCAGCCACGACCAGGCTGCTGCTGTGCCAGAAGGGAACGGAGCCCAGAAGGAGAGCGGACAAGGACAGACCAGGCCTTTGCCTCCTGCTATTGCCAAGTCACACACGGTCAGACAGGCAGCAGACAAGACCAGTCTGTCAGCGCCTATCAAAGTCACCCTCTACTTTTTCCTTTCATGCTGTCCCCACTCACGAGAGGCAGCGCAAAGCACTGGGAGGAGGTATCAAGTGCTGCATCGCTAGTTCCTTCAACGTCCATTTAAGATCAAGAGATGCAGGAGTGACCGACAGCCACACCCAGGTCCTGGACTGTTTTTCTTCCCTCTGCGAGAAGCTGAGCTTTAACCAAGGCCAAGCTGGCCTTCCTCAAGGTTGTCCAGGTTACCCGCTCTCCTTTACTGTCATTTACAACAAACCCACCTTTCTAAGTTGGATCCTTATAGCCCGAAATACAGAGAGGCCTCCGCAGCACTCGCTGTGCCTCCAGGCTCTTCCTTGGAGCTCACCCAGGGAGGTGGGGCCCAGGGCCTCAGTGTGGGCAGCGCGGGGGCAGCGGTGCCACCGGAAAGGGCAGAGGGCACTGCAACCCCCCAGGCAGTGGGGCCGCCCCACAGGCCCCATGGTGAACGCCTGCCCACGGCCCAGCCTGGGAGGCTCCAAATTGCCTCTGACGCCGTCTCCTCTGTGAGCAGCACGCGGTGGTCCCTGAGCAATGGCCACTACCTAATGCCTGGCCCTTGCTCCCCTTTAACCTTACAAAAACACACGGCCGGTACAAGCCAATCCTCACCCACCACCGCTCGCAGAGCTGTAACATTGCTCTGAAGGTAACAACAAAACTTGCTCTTTTAAGATCTCAAGCATCTAAGCCCTCATGTTACCAGTTCAGCGGGGTCCTGATAGACCTGGTTGGCTTTTATCCATCTGCAGATACTGTTTGGCTCTGCTCCCTTCCCCAGCACCCTGCCCACACGCAGGCCTGTGCCAGCCTACCTGGGAAAGCCCTGATGATTCGGGAGGCCACGTCGTGGGGCCCCTTGGCACTTACACCTCTTGGAGCAGCCGAGGCCGCTCCGCAGGGGTGGCGCTTTCAGCGACCTGACTTTGGTGTCTGCTGCAGGACGTGCTCGTCCCCTCCATATTGCGGCTCCCATACCCGTGCTGCTTCCTCCCGGCTTCCCAACTGGTTCCGCTTCTCCCTGTTAGCAGAGCCTGTGCTGGGCACAGGGCTTGCAGAAGCAGCGGGCAGGGATCAGCAGAACCTTGGGCGCGAGTGACGGAGCGCACGGCTCTGAACTCGCCTCAGACAGAACCGATCCGCACGCACGGCAGGATCCGTCCTTTGTGCCGGGCCAGCGTCGGCACGGGCCTGGCCAGCACGGGTAAGGAGGGGTAAAGCAGAGCCCGTGCTGCAGCCTGAGAACACGTTCCTCGCTATCATGAGACACCGCAGCCGAGAGCAAGGAGCTTGGGGCACAACCTGCTGCGGCTACCGACACACACGCACGGGCGCTGCCACGCCACGGCGCGACCCTCCGTCTGCCCCATTCCTGCAGTGCTGGACACAGCCCCAGCTCCGAGCCCTCCTGCTCGCAGCAGCCGCGTCTAGGGCACCCAGGGCCGGCGCCGCAGCCGCCGGGGCTACCAGATCTGTGGGCACCATGGGGCCGACCAAAGCACATGTCAGGGGGACCCCCATGCACCCCAGCAGGAGTAGGGCCGACCCGGGCACAGGTCGAGGGGAGCCCGGTCTGAGTGGAGCCGCCGCATCAGCTTGTGGCACATGCACCGTGTCACTGGCCCCGTGCGGCCCGGCCCCAGCGCCTTGGCTTTTCCTGCCTCTCTGCTCTGGAGTGGGATCAGCCCGAACGGGGTCGAGATCTGGCAGCCCTCAGAGAGCAGAGCAAAGGGGAGGCTGCCCGGCCAAGGGCAGCCACTCAGCAAGGGGAGGGCAGGGCCAGGGGCTTCCCATGGGTCAACAAGCCAGAAAAATCACCTTTTAAATCCGTTTCCTGCATCGCAAGGGTTGCAATCGTGCTCTCCCCCAACCTATGTTCAAGAGAATTAGGGACATTGATAAATGCTGCAGACATCAGTAGTTTATTGGTATGTTTAGTCAAAACACATTCAGAATGGAAACTTAAAAGTAAAAATACTTTTCCACCTGCAACAATTAAACTAGAATCTACTAGCATATAATGCTTGACACGTTACAGCAATAAAGATGGTAATCCACTGTCTTTTATACCCACTAAAGCCAAGATGGTCAGCCAAGGTTGTTGAAATCGAACCGTAATGATAAAATACTCCCACCATCCACAAATCAGCAACTAACAGTAATGGTCAGTGAATCCCTTCCTTCGCTCTAAGAGGTACATTTACGATAAGAGGGTCAAGAACATGTAAGAGTCCACAGTACAGTAGGTGAACTATCACCGTGTAAACTTCTCTCGATGACGTCCCGATGTTTCTGTGTCTTTATTTGATGTCACTTGAACGAGAAGCAAGCCAGAAAGCGGAATGGCTCTGCGAAATACTCCACTTTTCCTGTCGGGATTCTTCCCGGTGCCCTTCGCCAAACCCACGGGATGGGTGGCAGCAAAGCACCGCAGCACCGGACACGGCCAACGAGCCCCGCAAAACACGCGGGGGACAAACTGAACTGAAGGCAGCGAGGCGGCCGAGGGCTTCAGCCTGGCTTCGGTCGAGTGCCGAGCAGTTCAAGTCATAGAGATTTGCAAGTAACCGCGGAAAACGCAAGAGCCGAGCCAAAACAGAAGGAAAGAAAGAAAGAAAGAAAAAGGCTGTAATCCGAAAATGGAAACTACAAGAAATGTGTCCTGGAAGAAAAAAAATGTATGAAAATAGTGCAAGACTTACCATCAAACACAGAAGACCTCGGGTTTGGGAGAAAGACCTGCTATTTCACTTCGCCTAACACATCAGACACAAGCAATGTGCAAAATCTTCCAACTTAGGAGAGCAGAGCGGGTGATTGCACCATCCAGAGGCAGGCTGCCTTAATGCCCTATCTGCTCTCACTTGAAGCCGCTGTTTGGGCCAAGGTCTTCCCTGCTCGGGAGCAGCTTTAGGTGGTCCCGCTCTCACCCTTGTCCTCTGTTCATGCCGCAGGCCCCGACCCGGCGCCCTCGACCTGCCCAAGGCGCCCGCGCAGAAGCCGAGGAGGGGACGTCTCCTCTCTGCCCGCGAGCCCAGAGCCGCACGAGTGTCAACTGCAGCCGAGAGTTATGTGCAAAATGAGTAAGGATTAAAAAAAAACAACAAAAAAACCCCCAAAAGGCGCCAACTGGAAAATGCAAATACTTAGAGCTGCTGTTTTATTCTCTGAAAATTGCAGTATCCTCTCTTTTGATAGGCTCACCCTCCCAAAGGACGCTCAGTCCTACTGATTGCAAGCCGGCAAAAATCGGTCACAGTTCTGGACTGACTTCTGAAACGTCCAAGAGAGATTTCAACTCCGTTGTCTTTAACTTTGACACAGCTTAAAGCAAAGAGACAACCCGGAGACTACTTGGATGCCTTCTTCCTCCCTTCCCCCCTCTGCAAAAGAACAGACGAACTTGTTAATCGAAGAGCAAGGTGAATGATAATTTTAGCCATGTTTACTGATTCAAAGATACTGCAATTTTTAATACATTTTCTTTTCTTTTCAATGATTTCTTTTAAATGCTTTGCAGCAGATTGGCTTTGCAGCACAGTAATTCATACACTATACTGTACAAAATCACCAGCAAGACTGGAATGATGTATTCATAGAAGGCACCATCATGCTTATTACATTACCAGAGAACTCAAATACAGTCAAGACAATTTTCACTGTACAATGCTTACTTGGGCAGGGGAAAGGGGAAGGAGGAGTGTGTGGAGCAGCCATCCCTGTACTCAAGAGGGGCAGATAGAAAAACCTGACGTGAGCTATCAAACTTGGTTTAGTATTCAGGAGTACGACTTGGAAACCCTGGGTTGTTTCCTTTGCAACTAAATGGATTCCGTGTGGAAAATACTCGTAGTCCTATTAAGGTTTGCGTGTGCACGAATGTTGGTCACAGCAAGCAGATCAGATGCCCGCATCATTTCCCAAGCTATTCTGTCAGAGTTAAGAGGATGAAGGGTTGTTTTCCTCCGATGCCTCCTGCAGATGTCAGTACAAATGAGTTCAGAGTACCCTTTAGTGCATTTGGATGAGTGCGTAAACACAAAGTTTGTTTGGAGCCGCGTGTTCTAAGAAGGAAAACCAAGGCCAGCTTCTCCAATTGCACAAATTGCACTATTTGTGTTTCCAACAGTAACAGGCAGGAACCGTAACACTCACACAAAATGTGCAGCAGAGGGTTTTTGACTGGAAGGACCTCAATTCTATTGGGCATGTCCTTTAGTTCACTTCTGTTGCAGATAAGTTTAAATGGTCATTTCTTTTTTTTTTTTTTTTTTTTCTTTTCTCTTGTTTCAGTCCTCAATTCTCCAAGTCTACATTTATAAATTAACAGCGTGACTCCTGTCGTGAAACTGGGGAAAGAACGTCCACCTCAATTTAAACCGGAAACCAAAGGATGCTTTCACATCAAAGAAACGATCAGAAGGGCTGTGTCACATTCCAAAGCCAAGGGAAAAAAAAAAAAAAAAAAAAAAATTAACAAGAGAATGCAAACACGATGGATAAATGTACCACTGCGGAGCCCGCGTGCCGCGCAGCGGGGACGTCAGCGGCGCTGTCCCGTGAAGCGGCCTTCCATCTGCCCCGCTCCTCGGCCGGAGCCCAGTTTCTGTGCCATGGCGCCGCGGGGCGGGGGGCCCCTGCCGTCCCGCTCCCGCAGCATTCCGCCTCCCACTATTCCGCGGGGCCCCCCGGGGCCTCTCTCGTTGCGCCGGATGTCCCTGCGGTCGTCGCCTCCGCCGCGGGTCTCGCGCTCGCGGGCGGCTCTTGTCTTCTTCTCCTCCACGTTCAAGCGCACCTCGCCCCGGAACATAATGGGCTTACGGGGAGAAGGTTTCAAGGCACGGGTTAGTGGGCGTTCCAGGGAGGCGCGTACACAAGGCGCGCGAAAACGCTCCCTTCCCTGCTCTCCTCCGCCCACCTTCCCTTAGAGGTGATGGAGAAACAGGAACTGTTAACAGTTCCCCGAGACACACAACTCAGCCTTCAGTTTCTACAGAAAATGGAATATTCATCTGGCATACACGGATTAAAAAACTCCTTCTTAAATAAGGATTTGTTTGGGCCTTCAAGACTACAAGTCCTGCCTGATGGAAAAAATAACTCCATAATTGCTCCATCAGGCCTTCCTCCCGTATACTACAAATACAAATCATCCCTTTCCCCCTCCAGTTCCTCAGGTCACAGCTGCCAACAACCACACTCCTTTCCTGAACCCCAGGACACACACGCTAGTGATTTGTGTGATGCCCTTCAAACGCTTAGGCCTCGAGTTTGCGGCTTACAAGGGTGGGTAACAGGAGGGCTCAGCTGCACACAGTGTCTGCGTGCTGAGGTACCACACCTCAAGTCAGTGTCTCGCTCTCGAGGAGCCCTGACAGACCAACTGTGCCAAAACAGCGATTTTCTAACGTCTGCTCATGAGGAGAGAGCAGGAGATGAATGAATGGCAAAAACAAGAGGAGCAGGAATGAGGAGGGCCCCCGCCACTTGGCTTTCTGGGCGTTTGCTCCATCCTGCAACGGTTACCCACTGCTCATACTTACTTTTGCAACTAGAATCCTCTGGACTGGCTCGGAGTCATCAAATACCACAAAACCGAAATTGGGCAGCTTGCCTCCCACTCCTTTGGTATTTATGCGAAGTTCTACCACATTGCCAAAGCCTGGAAAGCACAAGCAGGGAACCAAGTCAGCAGAGGCAACGCTGTCAGCGCTCGGACCCGCCACGTTACAGCCCACCACAGCCCCCCCATGCATTCCCAAGTGAATGGTCCGAGGCTTGTCAAGGCAGAAGATGCTTCTGTTCTGCCTGGTGGCTGCAGCTGGAATTGCTACTCACTCATGAAGAACTCTTTCAGCTCACTCTCGTCGATGTCGTGCGGCAAGTTGCCAACGAAGAGCTGGTGGCTGTCGGGGTAGCGGATTATTCGGCGGTTATCTGACTCGTTCTGCTCCATATCCCCTCTCCCTGCCGCCAACAGAACAGAGAAGCAGAGCCACCAAGGTTAGAATCTGCGTGCAGACTCGGACAAACGCATGTAAGAAGGGCAAGGCCTTCGGTGCTCTCAGGTCTTGGGCTTCTGTTTAACATGGGCAACAGGAGAAGGGAGGTAGGATGTTCCCCTCTGTGCAGCCCTCACAATTTGGCCACCTACGAGCACCTCTCCGTTGCTCTTGCTCTGCAATAACAACCCAAGGTTAGGTTCTCTTTTCACCTAGTTTTCCTAGTTAGGTTAAATCAATGGCTGTTAACTAATACCTCTGCTATACTGGGTAAGCTCATGTGAGAGGATCCTATCATATCTTCTGAAAGTTAAACCTGTAAGTTTATACAACAAACAGAAACAAAATAGCATTAAAAATTCCATTTAAGATGAGGAGTCGGGGGGAAATCTCACTACGGTCCTTAATAAATCATATGGGAACAAAGCTTGCTACCTACTATAATGTTCTTTTCAAAAAAAAAAAAAATCTGGATTTAAGTCACCTCTCAGCCAATTCCTTAATACAACAACATCTTTATTTTTCCCCCACATTAAAACCAATTTTTGACAGTCACTTCTTCTGGCTCTCATCTTCCATCATTCTGTCCCAAACAGAAGTTTCTAACATTCTCACCACCTCAGTGGAAACAGAACTATTGGTTAAATTGGTCACATTTGAGCACACATTGCCTGAACAGCATTTCTCATCCTCACGCTAGATGCAATAAATAAGTTAAGCAACAGGCAGTGCAGAGCCCTGCAGCTCGCTGCCTGCCTTGTGATGTGACCAGGGCCACTCTCCCTGCATCTGTGCTTTACGCACCCCTAGGAGCCCCCTGCTTCCCCCATGGGCCCGTTTGCAAAAACCTTGCCAGGCTGTTTCAACAGTTTCATCAAGTAGCTGCAGGCTCACAGACTTCATCTGAAAATAAGACCCTAGGGCAGAATATCTGCCATTTGATGAAGTGAAATTGTTGCCATTTGTCTCCTGTCCCTGCTTCCTCCCTGTTTCCTCATGGTGAGAACCAAGTCAAGATCCATTACAGCTTTTCTGTTTGGCCAATGCTATGTTTTTTTTGCACCTACACCTACGAGTGGCAGCAATGCAGTTCTGCAACCTTGCTTAGCCTCAAGTTGCAGCCTGTACCCCCTGATACAGGTGACTAATCTGTAATAGATTTTAAGTGACTTTAAGTGACTAGAAATGACCATCAGCAGCCAAGGACAGTTCACAGTAACAGGCAAGACCCCTCTGCCTAGCTAGCCCCAAGCAGGAGCAGGAACCGATCCCCATTACCTGGCCTAGGTCCTCGGGGTGGAAAACCTGGTCGTTCCCTTGGACGCTGTTCACGTACACGAGGAGGTTGAGATTGAGCTTCAGGTTTCGTTTCAACTCTTGGCTGAAACAGGAGGAAAAAATCATTATTAAACACCAAGCATTAAAGAAGAAAAGCAGTCAAATACCAAAAAACCAAAATACACACAAGACAGGTAAGTGGCATGCACAAGACGAACGTAGGAAGGTATGCATCCACATCATGTGTTTGTGTTTAGAAATAGAGTGTTTTCACCTCTATAAATTCCTCTGTACCAATCCAGGACTGCAGTGTTCAATTTTGTCTAAGAGGTGCAAAGCAAACAACTCCGAATCGGAACGTTTCCCCAAAAGCTGGGCTAAAATGCACTTTCTGTGTTTGACCAGGCACTGAGATCCCCAGCGTCCCGTAATTCAAGAACCCTTTGATCTGGCTAAAACCCCATGTAGATCAAATAAAACTTCCTCTTGCCAAGCTCCAAGTTCAGGGATTAGCAGGTAATCCAAGACAAACATGAAGAAATGGAGAAACCATACTTCCTATCCGAGCCTCTGCAGGATTCTTTATCTAGGATGCTGTAGAACGATAATGCAACTACTGAAACGCAACAACAAAATAAAACAAAGGCAAATTTCTGATACAAAAAAAGCCACCTGAATCAACAATTTCTATAGACTACCTGCTGAGATTCTTCCTCAACTTTCATTATGTCGAGGTCATGATGTACACAGGACAACCTTGAAATTCTCAGGAACAAGAATATCATAATTCCAACTTTTGCATTTAAAAAAAAAAGCTTTAAAAGCCTTTAAGGTAATTTAATTTGAAGAAGAAAAAGACAGAACTTTCCAAACTATTTCCAAGCAGCTTGTTGAATAATGAGGCAATTTCCAACACTTTTTGAAGTCCATTTTTTTGTACTACAGTCCAGAGTTGCTGCCGTACTTGGTTCTTATCTCAGAAACCTGCAAATAGTTCATAGAAGCCTAAAGGTGAACACTAGCTTCCGAATACGATTATATCAGCCTGCTGCTGAAAGTGAGTTTATATCAAGTGCTCTCCCTTATTTTCCTTGGGGCACTCAAAGGCTGCAACTGGAGAACTCCTAACAGAGAAAAAAAAAGACATGAAAAAAACCCACAAGTATTTTGCACCAAATAGATGTCTTGGTCCACTACTGCTCGTGCTCTGTGCAGCTAGACACTATCTTGTCTTAAACATTTCCACAATCAGTACCTCAACCCCAAGAATCAGCCGGAAAAATCCTAATATCTCCTTCTGGCTCACATATGATCACCAGCATCGTTTACTCACACATATTCACTGCATTAAAAATTACATCCTTAAAGAGAATCCCAAGACATTTTGACCCTTCATTGTTTAAGCTCTTCCTGCTCTCAGGATTGAATACCTTTTCCCTACCCTACCAATAGGGAAAAATTGCGAAGGCACCTTCTCGATCCTGTACAAGAGAAAACTGCTTTGCATTTCACAGAACTTCTCACCTGACACATAAACACTTTCTCTCCGCCTAACCAAAAGCAGCTAAGTTTTCTAAAACTAATCTAAATTAATAATCCAAACCCCCATCTCAGCAGATGTTTTCTCATCAGTGCCAGCCCCTTGCTCAGGGGAGAGCTGCCTTGGTGCTCCCCGGTGCCGTGAACCCCCTGCCAGGCCGTGCTCTGCTGAAACACTGCGAGCATCGGCAGCACCGCCGGATCCCTGCCACGAGCTGCCAGCTACAGCCCGCGCAGCAGCTCCCGGCAGCTCCTCTTCCACAGAAGGAGGATTTCCGCAAGGAGTGCTCTGCCTCGGAGCAAGTTGTGCCACTAAGCTCAACCTAAGGAAGCCTTCTTAATTACGGAAAAGAGTATGTTGTCTCTTTTCTCTCCTGAGCTCTGAACGAGAAGGAAATGGGCTGCTTTTTGCCACTGCAACGCTACCGGGAATGACAGCAGAATGGGTAGCTGTCATTCTCTTCACTATGAAGGGAATACCCCCTTGACCAGTGCAGGACGGGGCACGAGGACCAGACCCGAGGTGGCTCCCAAGTCTCGTGCAAGTCTGTTGCAGAACCCGTCAAGGTTTAAGAGCTCCTCCATGGCGAGACACCTGCCCCAGAGGAAACACGCGCACACCAAAGCCCAGCCACACAGAGAGCAAAACGCGCCGCCCTCCTCAGCTCATTCCAGCACTTAGGCCAGATGCAGGCACCACGTGGCTTCTATAGCACCTCGGAGTCCCATAGGACCCCTCTAAAGGACACTTGTCAATCACATCCACAAGGCACCATAATATACAGCAGCTATCAAGACCAAACCACTAGGCACCCTAAACCAAGAGAAGACAGAGGAACTTTCAGATCCCCCTCCTCAGTTAAACTTCGGTACCTAAAACTTGAGTCAACCTTAAAATGCCTCGGACTGCCATGACTGTTAGTTTAATGCACAGATCCCTTCGCAGAGCAAACAATATCTCTTTAAATCTACAGAGGTTTTAGGTGGGGAGGCGAATGAAGCCTGAATAAACCCCAACCTCATCTTGCATCACCCCTTCCAAGCCCAAGGAAAGGCCAAGGAAAGGCAAACTCTGCCCGCCGTGCCAGGCTAGGTCCTGCCTTAATGCCAGCAGAAGTCAGGATGGCTTTTCCCCTTATAGCCAAGAACAGACCATGGAGCTAGGGAGCGTAGGGCAAGCAAAGGCCGTTCCTCACAGGGGCAAGGGCATCTCTCACTCTTGCAGCAGGTCCTCTCTTCAACTTCCTGGTAAAGCTCCAAGCGCTCGGTCTGCACCAGCTCTCCGAGACAGCTCACACGTATCAGCTATTCCGAGGTTAAAAGATACTCTTTGCTGTAAAGAGATGATCCAACTTACCACTGCAGGCTGCTATTACTCAGTGGCAATTTCTACTCCTCCACAGAGAGAAAACCAGCAAGGGTTGCCTCAGCAAGGAATGCCAAGCTGTTTAACTCCAGAGCTGTCAATCGACAGGAGCTGAATGGGTTTATACCTGAGGCACTTCCTATGAGTTATTCTATGGAGTTTCCATTTAAACTTGGAAAAAAATTGGGGAAAATAAAAATCAAACGACAGGAGGGCTGAGAAAAAGAGTTTGTTGACTGTTTGGTAACATCCTGGATGCTGGTTGGAACAATCTCCTACCCACTCACTGGTGCAACCTATTCTCCTTGTTTCTACACACTGCATCAGACATTAATGAAAGCAAGAGAATGGAATAACCCGCTGCTGCTTTGGAAACCCATTAGAAATAGTTTGGGTGCCTTTTCCAGCAGCTTTCTGCATGCCACATCTGAAAGGCATACAAGAGAAGCAAGTGAGAACAGACTAGCCTGGCTCCAAAGAGTTGAGAGAGGTAAAATCCTGCCTGTTCCGCTCCTGCTCAAGAACTTCCATGCAAAATGAGTCGAACATCAAGTCAGAGCAAACATCATCTAAAAGGTGGAAAGCACAAACAGGCTGCAGGAGCAACACAGAGGAGGTTCAACTGGACATCTGGAAACTATTCTCTAGTCCAGATCATTCTTTATGATTCTTCAAGGACAAATCTATTCTCTCCACTACAACTGAAACTGCAATGAAAAAAATACTTTGGTTTTGTTTCAGGAAAATCTACTCTGCCCTAAAAAGGATTTTTTCTCCTTGACTACTCAAATACCACCTGAATGCTCAAAGCCCTTCTGAAGCTGATGAAAACAGGCAGGCTTCCCAGCTCATTACGTAGCCATTATCTGATTTTCACGACAACCTTCTCGCACAAGCAGCAATAATCATACAAGGCAGATTCTTTTTTTTTCATTTAAGAAACATGCTCTTGGCTGAAGAGCAATCCTAGGCTGATTCCTCTCTGCCAGTAAAAGAGGGAGAAGAAATCACTGCAAAAACAACAGCTGCAAGAACACAGCTGCTCTGCTAAAAGTTGCAGTTTTTTTAAACGGTGGGACCTGAGTTGCACAATATACGTGTTTGTGGAACACAACAACAGTAAAACAGATTAAAACACACGATTTTTACATTTATGTGTACATTTTGTTTGCCTGGAGGCAGCTAAATTGAGAGTCTCAGGTCATCCCACGGCAACGTGGCACGTGCAGCACATGAGCTATCACCCGGTCAAACTTTCTTTCCTCCTCTCCCTCCTCCCGCAATAAACTCAGGAATGGGAAGACAGCATTGTCCCGGCCAGGAAATGTGAATCCTTCCATTCCTCACACAGTCATAAGTTGGTACAGGGTTCTGTATAAATGGAGAATGGAGGCCAAAGGCTTTTTGTAAGGGATAAGGCTTACAAGGCCCAACTTAAAAAAGGTGCAAGGCCTTTACTGCTGAGGCACTTCTGCCAATGAAATACCCCTTTCGCACACGCATTAGAAAACTATTAGTTTGGGGTTTTTCTTGTTTTTTTTTTTTTACATTTCTTTTTAAATTAAACCATAATCCAGTGAGATAGGTTAAAAAAACCCCTTCTGTAGTGATTTCCTGATTGCATATGAACAGATTTTAACTTGACCACCACCCAGTTACACGTGTTAAGTGTATACGCCTTCAGTTGCGACAAGAAGGTGAGTGCATTCACATTTAAGACACAATTAATTTGTGAAATTTAAGTCATACAATTTGATCTGTTAATTAAAAAATAAAAATAAAAAAAAACCTGAAGCAGTTTGCAGAAGTAATGAGACAATCCAAGGTGTTCACAGATGGGTTACCTGTGAGACGGGTGCTTTAACATGGGGTGGAATTCCAGAGGAAGAAACAGTACCACTAGGAGGCAGGTTTTTACTGGTCACTGAAGCCCAAGAGAAAGCCTGCAGGAAATGCAACAAACCTAGGCTACTAATCATGGCAAACCACTGACATTCCTACAGGGAAACTCGTCTGCTCACAATATACTTTGGGTTCACATCTAGCTGGTACATTATGGTAGCACTAGCATTACATCCAAGATACAGAAGGGTTTGCAGTTCCAAGCAGCTGTGGAGTCCAACGGTATCGATCCGGTATGTCCCGTACTCACGAGCACTGCTTGAGTGGGCTCAGCTCCCTCAGCATCCCAACATCCCTGCTCTCCACGATGGAACCAAAGCTAGGATGTAAACCCTGTGCTAGTAAGTGTCTTCCGCAGAAAGAAAGAAAGTGGATGCCAGAAGTTAGAACTTAACATGGGAAAGAGGAAACGGATTGGCAAAACAGGGGAGACCGACACTGCAGCTGGAGAAGGAGCTCTCCAGTTCTCGGGGCCTCCTCCCCTCTCCTTCACGCTACCTGGTGCGACTGCATCACAGGGCTCCTGGCGTGGGCATTAGGGGTTGCAAGATGGGACGTTCTGCCTCTAAGGGACACACTCCTACCCTCATGCTCTTTAAAGCTATACTGATGGGAACTTTGCAAGTGTCAAGGCATTATTATGTTTTTCTTTTCTTTTTTTCCTTCTTTCTTTGGTTTTTCCCCAGGAAAGAACAGTGGTTCCCATTACTTCAGGGCTTTGTTGTTGGTGTTCTCTTTTTTCTCTTTTTTTTTTTTTTTGGTTTAAAACACATCTCAACTCCACATTTAAAAAGGTTTACACATGCATAAAACCACACACACACACTTTACAAGCAGAACATATTTACAATAGGTGACTCAAGTAACATTTTAAAATAACATTATTTCCTTTTTGGCTAAATATTCTTTTAAACAAAAATCAGGTTAAAAGTTAAAGTCAAACTGTTCATAGAGCATGACAATGAAAACAGATATGAGTCTGGCCACTCAAAAAGGCTAATTTAAAAAATCAAATGTTTTGGTTTACCATTTTCCCCTACAAGCACAGATATGATTTTTAACTAACCTTTGGTGGTTCTTGTGGTAGCGAAACAGGTTCTACGGGAGGTGGAGACGGAGACTTCTCTTCTAGCTCTTCCAGGGTCTTTTCTTCTACTTCTGCTTTCAGCTCCTCAGTTTTTGTTTCAGATTCCAGTTCCGGCTCAGGTTCATGAGATGGTTCTTCTAATGGCTCCTCTATCCCATTACTACAATAAGCAGAAGCATTTTATGCAGCTAGTCCACTGCTTACTATTTCCTGATGTTTTAATATTGATACTACAGTAAAGATGGTTATTAAAATGATTATCCTGTGGCCAAGTTGCTACCATGTGTGATCTACACATATGTTCTCATGAGAAGTAAGCTGTCCTGCTCCGGTTGCATACAAAGAAACAAACTGTATTTCTACTAAAATGAAGACATGAGTTGCAATTCCCTGCAGAGAATGTCAATACCATAGCAGGCATGTTAGCCCTTCAAGAAATAGATGCTACACTCACGCAACACTGTTTCTACCAGGCAAGTAGCACAGCCCAACACAAGGTTAAGCCACACGTAAATTTAAGTTGATTTTGAAAGTGTACCAACTGCTTCCTTAGCGACTGCCATACAAGTACATGACCAAAGGAATTGCAGGTTTTGTGTACTGCAAGTTACATGCCACTTAGTTTCTCTTCTGTGTGTATTCCATGTTAGGGCTCTGGAGTTCTTTATCTTTCTATTCCAACCACCCAAGAAATTATCAAATTCCCAATTGCTGTAACTACACAACTGCAGACACAGGTGCTCCTCTTGCTGTACATGTCTAAGTGACTAACTGCTAAATTCCACATTTTCATGTTCTTTCCAGATAGCATCAGGCATCAAAACCTTCCTGCATGACCCTGGGCAAGTCAGTGCCAGAATTCCAGCAGACTCCCCTCTTCTTTTAGAGATCTCGGTAAATTCATTATTATTATTAGTGGTAAGCTCTGGCCCTTAAAAGGCATTCCTGCATTTGAAAAATCTGAAAATGTGTAATTTCTTATAAAATATATTTTTCTTATAAAAAAGCTTTTTTCTTTCATGTAGTTTAGATTTTAAGACACTCACAGCACAAACCTACTCTTCCAATGCAGCTGTAAAACAGCTTCTCCAAAATTAGTCTTTTCTTTCTGTTTCAAGTGCTCCGCAAATTTAAAGAGTAGCTTCATTGACCACCCCTTTGATAAACCATCTGTTCAATATGAATTACATCACACCAACTCAACATTATAACTTTATGAAACAGAGACTAGTGTAAGTGTATACATAAAGGTATTTGCTGCCTTCTCACTTCATACTTGAAACCAGAAGTGGAAATAACCAACATAGGTAAGAACATCTTCCACTTCCTCTCTTCATTCAAGAATCCGTGTTTAGAATAACAGAAGGCAGCGTAACATAATCCCACAACAAACTTAAGGGTTTCCTAAACCCATTACATCACCTCCAGATTGACCAAAAGCCAAAATGATTCTGGTTTTCTAAAAAAAAGGAACTTCACTTAATATAATGCATTTCTTACGTTACAGGGTGGTTTTCATAGTATGCACCGCTCGCGTTTTCTTGCACAGGTTCAGGGGAGGGCTGCCTTTCCTCCTGCTCCTCTTCTACCTCTTCTTCAGATTCTGGCACAAGAGAAAAAAATCTATGAATATGGATCTGCAAAAGCACACAAGCCACGCTTAAAATGGAAGCACATTCAACTGGCAGCAATGTACGTAAGCACGACAACAAGGAAAAACACTTCTTCTGCTCTTTCATGAGGCTTTGCTTCTTACCATTGTCTTAAAAGGAGGACTTTTTGTGTTGCTGGAAAGCAGCTCTGCAACAAAGCTTTGGGGGTCTTTTTAGGCATCACATGCTTTCCATATGTTGGCTTTAGTAAAGTAAGTCTAAATCCCCTGCTCATAAATCGCAGGACCTAAAGCTAAAAGGTTAACCTCAAATGCAAGAAGGATGATTGCTCGAGATACTTTGTTGCACAAAAAAGAAGATGGAAATTCCAGCAGTAACCCATGAACACGTGTGCACACATTCATCTTTTCTTCGGTTTGCTCTGGCTCAGCGAACAAGGGAAAAAAAAGCCTGAGAACAAACCTGAGTTCAGCTTGTGGGCAGAAATGAACCACTGAAGGTGGTGATGATACGAAAGCAAGTTACATCTTATATTCCAAAAAGCCAGTTAGATTTTATTCAAATCGCTTCACCTACAAATGCAACTGACAAGAGAAATCAACTCTACGTAAAGAAACTCAGCTGCAGAAAAAGTGGAACTGCTTCCTTGGCCGCCCTTCGTTATCAGCGAAACCAGTTTAGTCTTTGAGAGACCAGGGCGCTACAACAAGCGCTTAGATTTACAGTGACTGTTCTGGAGCAGCAGATAGTCACAACAACATAATCTACACTCTCTCCCCCTGCTTTTAAATTACTACACTCCACGATAGCACAATATAGTCGTTACCTTTCCTTTTTACCTTTCCTCTAGACGCTTGCAGAAACACTACACCCATGCTGAAGGAACAGGAACAAGGCAAGCTCTGGTATGCCACAAACACAGTTCTCACCTTCATCAAGTTCTCCTTCTGAATCTCCAAATACTTCATCTTCATATCTGAAGATATCATTGTGGACATAGAACTTGTTTGGAACGGATCCCTGTAAAAGAGGAGCATACTTTTTTTTCTGGCATGATATATGAAATAGTCCCATATATTAGCAGTTATCAACATGGACTCAACTTAGAGGTCTAAGTTTTGGACACCTAGATTTTGGAATATTTCTCAAAATCCTTTTCCAAGTGGCATATGTTCTTTAAAGAAGCAATCCAACAGCCACTTCAACTCACCCAAAAGACGAAAAGTTTCTAGCAGAATATTACAACCTTTGCTAAAGCAGGGTAATCATAGGGCCTAACTAAATGTTAAATCTGATTAGATTCATCAAGTTGCCTGTGATTTTTTTCTAATAAAAAAAAAATGAGAAACTAACTGATTCACAAGATTACTCATACTACTGCTTAAAAAAAACCACAAAAGCTCTGACGTATTAATAATCAATAACCCAATAGTTTTTGATGAAACAGGGGGTAGATACAGAAAGAATAAAAGAAACCCTTCACGGCAACATGGCTCCACTCTTGCCAAGAACTGAATTTGAGCAGTGACTTGCACTGCATTAACCAATACACACACTCATGTACAGAGCAGGCCGTGCAGACAGCTCTTCCTAAACACAAGTTTTTGCTTTGAGCACCTCAAGCCTAGGAAAATCTAACAGCTTGAGATAGGTCCAATACACTCATTATTCTGCCTTCATGAACTGTGGCACATACAGTCCCAGCCTTTTGGCCAAGCACTGAAGGCCAGGCAGTATCTTGCAGCCCATTAAGACAGACCACAGCTACAGGCTGTGTAGGGCTGTGTGGGCTGTACAGGCTCCCATCCTCATTCCTTGCAGTCAAACACACCCTTGGATACACTCACTTCAGGAGCAAGGACGAAAGTCTGCATGAACTTCCTCATGGGCTGCCCGTTGTTGGACAGCTCTCCCATCACCTGCACAACCACCCCATCGCTCAAAGTGGCGTGCGCGTCCACGTGGCGAATCTTGGTGTGACATTCACTGAACTGTAGGGACATCACTTTTTTGTGGATCTCCTAGAAAGGAAGAGTTACATTTTAGCCACACGGAATTTTGTACAGAGCTTTAAAACTTTTTAAAAAATGAGCCCGAAATATTGCAAAAAAACCACCTTGCTCAAGCTCAGAACACCCTGCTCAAGTTGCTCAGAAAGCAAACAAAGGAACAAAACCCTGTCTTTCACCCAGAGCAGCCTACCTGGGCTAAAATAATTCTTTGTCTGCACTTTTAAAGTACTTATAAGATGAGTAAAATACATCACAACTTCCTATCCAATATTCCAGGTTTGATTCTGTGATTCCAGTTGCACTACTATATATGAGTCATTTCAAGATTTTTAAGGGGCCTGCTGAGGAGAGGGAGGATTCATCTTCACTTATATATGTAAGTATGTACATATATACAAAAGAATATATATAAGAGTGTATATACACACACACGTACATATATATGTATATATAGAAAGGCCAAGCATTCTGGAGCAAAACCACTTCTTCAGAAGTTATTTTAAGAAATAAATTCTCCTAAGAGACTTCCTGCAGAAGAATTTGATAACATGCATAATTCAATACAAGTCTCAGTGACCACAGTTCCTTTCCGAAAGGATAATTTTTAACTGAAATGAGATCCATCAAGACACCAGTTTCCTCAGTGCTTTGCCTCCTGCCCTAGAGGTCCGTTCTCCAGCTCCCACTGTGGCTGGGACACACAATAACTTCTGAACATTGCTGAAAGGTACACCACTAACTCTGATACTCACAGCTTGGCCATAAACTGCTTCCTGTGGTTTCCCACTGGCATCCAGTCCTCCATGGACATAGGAAGAGTTCCTGCCATAAAACCTGCAAAAGTAGAGAGATGTAGAGTTTATAGCCTTGAAAAAAACAATCAAGCAAAACCACACCCACCAAGTGTTCAAAGGTGCCAAGACATGAGAAGCAAAATCTTTTTATGGTAGCAAGCACCCTGCTGCTTATCAGATTAAGAGCAAGAGAAAGACAGATATAAGGTGGATACAAGAAAGATGGTCTGCAGAGGACCACCGCTCATATGCAGTGTGGGTCCAGAGAAGAAGCGAACACCCATCTGCCACATCTGACTCTCAGCAGGAAAGAGGAGCCAGCTGTGCAACAACAGCAACAAAACAAGCGAGACTAAAACTGGCTGGAATAACTTCTCCACATCTAGCTCAAGAATCAGTTATGATCTTGACAGCTTGTTTAAAGAAACCAGATCAAAGCAGCTGCTAGGACAGCTCTGTATGGAAGATGTTCTTGTTAGTGACACTTGTGCAACATTTCAAGTGAATGCAGTTGACTACTGCTAGGCAGCCCTATCATATCACGTGGTTA
>JAVCKT010012681.1:0-20799 GCA_032273925.1 Rhynchotus rufescens | reverse complement strand
GCCCCGCAGCGCCAGGGCCCAGCGCGCGCGCCGCCCCGCTCGCGATGTGGCTGCTGGGCTGTCCAGCAGCGCTAGTTGGGGCGCAGAGCGCTCGCAGCTCCGCTGCTGGGAGCCTCTTGGATAAGTGCAGTTATTTGGGCAAAAATGCACGCGTACTGGTCGAGCTGGTCTGGCTCGGGTGCGCGCTCGGCTGCCACCACAAGCCTCATGGTTCTCCACACACGCCTGGACACTCCACCACTGAGTTGTGGCCTGGGAAGCCTCTAGGGCCCACCAGCTGCCATGGGCAGATGAACACTCTAGCTAGAGCCACCTTTGGAGTGTCTTCTCTGGGAGCTGATGGAGCAGGGATGGAGCAGCCCCTGGCTCAAACCAGGCCCCTCTTCACCAAGCACCACGATGTGGTTGAAAATAAAAGGCAGGTCCCAAATGGAGGGGCAGGGGAAGATGAGTGAGTTTTGGAAGCTGTGAAATGATCTGGAGATGGTTCTGCCAGCTCAGGTTCGCTTGAGGTGAAGGGAAAGGGTTTGGAGGTGTTTTATTGACATACATGCAATAATTATGGGCAAAGCTTGGGCCAGGCAAGTGCAGGCAGGTTTTCCCTTGCACTCACTGGCTTTCTGCTGCCCTGCATCTCTGTCGTGACCTGCAGAGTTCCTGCTGTCCCTGTCCCTGCTGTGGGCCAGGGGCTGGTTCCAGGTGTGAGATGTGAGCTTGGGCTGGTGAAGACCAAAGACAGAATTACCGACCTTCAGGGTCCTGTGGATCCGCAATGCTCCTTTGGCAGCTCAGGTCAAGTTGAGAAATCTGGGCGATCTGTAGCCAACATCTCCCTTTCTTTTCCTCATTCCAAGAATATCTAACCTCAGCCTGTCATTTCCTCCTCCCTCAGCTGGAAACTGAGATTCAGCGCATTTCGGAGGATTATGAAAACCTCATGAAGGCCTCTTCCAAGCGGGAAGCGTTGGAGAAAGCCATGAGGAACAAGAGAGATGGGGAGATGCGTCGGCTCCAGGACTTCAACCGGGATCTGAAAGGTGAGGGGCTGCAGGCAGCACCAGGCAGAGGGAGCATCTCTCAACTCTGCTGTTTAGAGTGAGTGAGGATGATGATTATAATTGGGCTGTGATCTGGCCTGGGGTGGTGGAGCTTCCTCCACATGCCAGGCAAATGCCTGCCCTTCTTCAGGAGGTCAGTCCTTTCCCAGTGAGAATGAGTGCATGTGACCAGGTCACCCATCCGTCTCGTCCATGCAAGTCCTTGGCCAGGGTGATTTGATGTCTCCAACTAGCTGGTGGCACCTCTCTACCCCTCCATTCCAGTGGGTGTCCTTGGCCCTTTCCCAGAACATCTGTTTTGGGCTGATTTTATTAGGGTGGATATTTTCACTGGGAGCCAGGCTTCTCCCTGTTAATTCCATTGAAACTATATTTGAATGTAATCGTTTTTAATCACTTTTGGACCAGAACGGCTGGAGTCTGCAAACAAACAGCTGGCCAGCAAGACCCAGGAAAACCAGGAGAATAACCAAGGCACTGTGACAAAACTCCTTGCACAAAGTAAGTCCCCATGAGACCACTCAACACTGGTGCAGTGCGGGGACGGAGCTGCCCACTCGCCTCCTGTTCCCCGTCTCGTGGGCTCATGGCAGTGGGACAAGGTACAGGCCCTTTAAGCTGGAGGAGGAGGCGGATCCTGGGTGGAAGCTTTTGCCATTCCCCAGGGAGAATTAAGCTGTTCTTGGCACTGGATGTGGGCCATTAATCCCAGCCTGGTGGTGTGACCTGCATTCTCCACATTCCAGCCACTGGCTCCGGCTCTTCCAGCTCAAAGTCCGCACTCCCTCCCCTCTGTGGCCCAGCCCTCCTGTAATTCCCTTGCCTTACACCTTGCAACTACGTGGGGTTGGGCTTTTAAGGGGAAAAATATATCTAGATCCTTCTCTTTGTTTTTGGCAGAGGTTGGGAACACATCTGATAGCCTCTCATGTCTGTTCCTACTGGCTGGAGGCCATCTCAGGCATGTTTTTCAGTGGAAAGGCTGGACGTTAGTGGGCATTCCCTTCCCTAAGGTGACTATATGCCACCAGGACAGCTTTTTCCCCTTATGTACACCAGGCCTGAGCCTGAGCTTAGGCTCAACGATGCTAGGCCTAGGCTCTTTCTGTATGGATCTCCATGCTCTTGGGTAGATGTCTGGCTCTGACCTGGCTTGTCTGCTCCGTGTTCACATTGAGCAGGCAGGCTGGGCCACAGGAGCAAAGCTATGGAAGCAAAATGCCTTGGGAAGGCAGGGCGCTCCCGCCGTGGGGAGGAGAGGAACTTGCTGCTTGCTCGTTGCCTCGTGTGCTCTGCTTTCCCGGCACTGCAACGCAGCGGGCAGGGGATTTGCAGAGCTTCTGTCCTCCGTCAGCCTTCGAGCTGCCAGGGCAGGAGCCCAGGGGAGCTCTGTGCTGGGGCTGGAGCTGACATGAATGTTGCCTTTTGTAGGCTACGAGCACCAGCAGGAGAAGGAAAAGCTGGAGCGGGAAGTGTCCCTGCTGCGCAGCGCTAACGAGGACCAGCGGCGCCGGGCAGAGCTGTTGGAGCAGGCGCTGGGCAGCGCCCAGGCCCGGGCGGCCAAGGCAGAGGCCGAGCTGCGCAAGAAGCGGGCGTACGTGGAGAAGGTGGAGAGGCTGCAGGCAGCGCTGGGCCAGCTCCAGGCCGCCTGCGAGAAGCGGGAGCAGCTGGAGCTGCGGCTCCGCACGCGCCTGGAGCAGGAGCTGAAGATGCTGCGGGCTCAGCAGGTGAGGGCTCTGCTGGTGATGATGCACGTTGGGGACCAGGGAGGCACCGGGCACCGGTGTCTCCTCCTGGCCCCGCTCACCCTCTCCGGCGGTTTTCTTTGCCGATGCAGAGGCAGGCAGGCACCCCAGGCGGGGGAGCTTCGGAGCTGAGCGCCCACACACTCTCCGAGCAGCTGAGAGAGAAGGAGGAGAAGATCCTTGCCCTGGAGGCCGACATGACCAAGTGGGAGCAGAAGTACCTGGAGGAGTGCACCATGCGGCAGTTCGCCATGGACGCCGCGGCCACCGCGGCCGCCCAGCGGGACACAACGCTCATCAGCCACTCCCCGCGGCACTCTCCCAACAGCAGCTTCAACGAGGACCTCCTCTTGGCCAACCACAAGCAGCAGGAGATGGAGAGCAGGTAGTGCCACCTCAGATGCTGTGTTTCCCGACACGCTGCTCTTTTGTCTGGCTGGGCAGCACCATCACTGAGCGTGGCTCCTCCATGGCTACTAGTGGCCAGGCCAGCTGGACCTGATAAGGCTTTGCCCAACAGAGGCTTTATCATCCTTCCCCCTGCCCCAGCCACTGAAGCCTGCACCAACCCCCCATCCTAACCTTCTCTCAACTTCTCCCTCTTAACCTCTCCAGGTTGAAAGCCCTGCATGCCCAGATACTGGAGAAGGATGCCGTCATCAAAGTGCTGCAGCAGCGCTCACGAAAGGACCCCAGCAAAGCCCTCCAAGGCTCCCTGCGGCCGGCCAAGTCCGTGCCATCCATCTTTGCAGCCTCTGGGACCCAGAGCTGGCAGGGTGCTAGCCCAAGTGATCGACTGGCAGAGGGCACCTCCCGTGGGTGTGCAGGTAAATGGAGGTTCCCGCATGCTCCTTGCCTCTGCTTTGAGGTAGAGAGTTGCCTGGGGACGTTTGGGGACGTTTGGGAGTAACTCTCTGGCATTCAAAAGACTTGGGGTGTTTCTTGGAGGACATGAGATTTGTCCACCAAGCTGTGTGGCTGTAGATCCTGGGAGAGCATCACAAAACACTCAGGCCTCATGACAGAGCTGCCCGCCTAAGCTCCAGCAGCATCTCCTCTGCCTTCCTCCAGCAGGCAAAGCCCCAGCAGAAGAAGCAGTGGCACTGGCCACCTCTGCCCCCCTGCCCTTTCACTCCAAGCATGGCAGCAAGGATGGCAGCACACAGACGGACAGCCTGGCTGAAAGCAGCAGCCAGGGCGAGGGGCCCGAGTGCCCGGCCAGCTCGCTGGGTAAGTCCTGCTTCCCTCCCGCCACCCCAAACGCCTGTCCAGGCCCTGGTGGCACAGAGGAAACCTGGGGATGTTCCTCTGCTCTGCTCTGAGCGCCTTGCATAGCCAAGACGTGAGCAAGGAACTGGTTCCTCTGTGCCAGCTACCAGGGCTTGGCCTCCCACGGCTCTGACTAATGGGAGGTACCATGGGTGCCATGTGGACGGTGCTGGAGGGGCCAAGTGGAGTCACTGGCTGGGAAGGAGTATGGAAAAGCACAGGGGAAAAGATAAGGGAGGGGAGCAAGGCTGGGTTTTCCTCTGACAAAGCTCAGAGCTTCCAAAATCACCTGGTGCTGTTTTCGGTACGACTTCTGTGAAGCTTTTTGCTCCTCCAAGGCTTTCATGGTTTTCTCTTTGATTTCTTTGCAGAGAGCTTGGCTGCAGCCAGAGCCCTTGACCTGTCTGACATGGTGGAGATCTTGATTTAAAGACGGGCTGTTCTGGCCACCCAGGACAGACATGTCATCCTCTCCCAACTCACAGACTGTTGTGTGGTCAGAGAAGCCCTTTGCTCACCAGGTGCCCAGAAGAGACTTGTTCTCCATAGCAGCAAATTCCTGGATGGTGGAGTCTGAGGGAAGAAGAGGCTTTGCAGGGAGGATGCCACAGTCTGTGGGGACCAGGCTGTGCCTCCAGCCCTCCACACATCCTGCCGTGGTCAGAGTGGTGACCAGGAGGACAGCAGCATCTATTGTGGGCAGGCTGGTTTTGAGAGAACCCCAGCAACCCCCGGCGCCGCCGATTTGGGCCGCCAGGTTTGGGGAGCGGGGCTTGCTGCTGGGATGTTACCCCTGGCATCCCGTCATGGCCACGGGCACGTCCTGTGGGGCCGCACAGGACAAGGAGCGCTCTGGAGCGCTCCAGACCCTGGAGGTGTCTGCGTGCAGAAGCTGTACAGTGACGAGGGGCTTGCAGCCCAGGAGACGTGATCCCCCTTGTAAATACACCCGTGTTTTGTAGAACAGGATACCGCAAACGTATTTATCATTTCAGTTCCTTTCCCTTCCTCCCTCCTCCTTTGCTGACTGTGGGGTGTCTCTCCTTCCCCCCTCACTTGTCAGGTCCCTCATGTTCTCCAGCCCGGATCCTGTCTCTGTATCTCTGCCTTCCGTGTCCTTCAGGGTGCTTTCCTGTGGTTCCTTCGACTGGAATTTCCCTTCTGTCTGAACAGTAGCAGTGAGCCAAGTATCTGTGTGCGAGTACGGATATGTCTCTGCTTCTGAGCTGCTCTTCATAGGGGCAGAGCCTGGAGGGATCTGCAGCTGCTCTCCAATGACTGAGCCCCATCCAAATCTGCGTGGCCAAGTCGAGTGGTCCCAGGGCCAGGAGTTAAGAACCTTTATTTGCAAGCACAGTACCTTAAGGTTTCCAGTGCAGCTGCAGGAGGGAGAGGGATACAGAAAGGAGCTTTCAGAAGAGTCCTAGGTATGTGTCAATCGACAGAATTTTCCTTATAAAGGGAGGGGATGGGATGACACTTGTGCAAAAAGAAGAGAATGGAAGGTGGAGGAGAAGTCTAAGGAGAAGAAGGTGAAACGCTCTTGAAGAGAAACAAGCACGTCTGATTTTGCTGGGTGGGACATTGTCGCCCTTTTCTGGCTCTGCACCGAGCTTTGCCTTGGCCTCTTCTTGCTGGGAATTCTCATACCTCCCTCGTCTACTGGCAGCTGGTTTCTGGCAGTAGCCAACGTTGATTTTAGTGAGAGTTTCTCAGTCCTCTGAACTCAGACACTTTCCAGCCTTGGCCCTCATGTATGTTCTTGTTTTCTTCCTTCTTTAAACATCTATGCATTTGCTGGACAACTGCATTTTTTATTTTTCTCTCCCAGACACGTAAAAAATGCGTTCGGTTCTTGTGCATTGTTTACAAAGTGGAAAACAAAAAAAAATGAAAGAGGAAAAAAAACACAACTTAATATATTTTATATTAATATTGGTTATTTCTTTTTAAGTATTTTTTCGTGCTGTGAACTTTTTTTTCTGCCAAAGACAATAAGTTCTTGTTTGTGCATTTTAAGTTATCTTAAGTATTTAAACATGAACCTGGCTGTTTCGTTATGCCGCCCTATACCGAGATTGCTGTAGCATTCCACTTGGTATAACAGTATTTTAATAAAAAAATACAAATATTGACCCAAAGGTGCTCTTTTCCCACGCAACATGGCACAAATGAGACATGGCCCACGGGAAAGGGGTGGTGCCCGGGGATTTAGGGACCCTGGAAAGGGGTGTGAGGGAGGAAGAGATCTGCTTGGTGTCTGTAGGTACAGGGTTGGCCTCTTGCTTCTCTGCCTGCTTGCTTCTAGTGTTCCATGGAGGTCTTGCAGGCAAATACTTGCTGCCAGGTACAGTCTGGCCAAGTCATGGTGGTGGCTGGCCAAGACCTCCAAAGAGATGATGGGATTATGAGAATTCAGTGGCAATGGGAGAGGAGGAGGGCAACGGGGATCTGGAAGGGAGAAGAGCTTCCCAAGGCGATGCTGCAAGCTACCAGCAGCACGTTACCTTCATCAGCCAATTTCAAGCCTTCCTCACGCTACTTGGCCCTTCTGCAGGTGGGGGAAGACCAGAAAAGCTCCTGATACTCAAGCTGGGTTTGCTTCAGGTTTTATATAGCAACACAATAATGCTCCTCAGTCTTTCCCCATTTCACAGAGTTGATGCTTCCAAGGGAGCTTCCATGGGGCTCTTCAGTCTGTTTCTTGGGTGCTAGGAACCTATCTGAAGGAATCAGTGCCTACACAGACAGTTGGGCTGGGGCTTTCCCTTTTGCACATTACTTTGCATTTACTGACAGCTCATTTCCCCTGCGGTTTTATCATGCCATCCCTGAGGAGCAGGGTCTTGTGCAATTCTGCAGGTGGTTTGAGCTCTGACTATGCAGATCACTGCATAAGAAACAAGCTTGGTTGCTGACTGTCATCCCTCTGGAAGATGACTTATGAATATGTTGAGCATCACCAGTCCCAGCATAGAGCCGCAGAATGGGGATGCTGACAACCTTTTCCATTCATTTTTTGACCCAACTTGGGAACTTATCTCCAATGGGGTGCGATGTGCAGCAATTCCATAAGCATCTGTAACTGGTTTGCTCTTACAAGGCACCTGTGGCTCCTGCAGAAGAAGCAGCAGCAAGAAGCCTCAGCTGTTCATATGGAAGACCAAGTGGCAGGGAGGCAAAAAAAGGAGAGTAGCTGGAAAGTTAGGGGGTCCTAGAGCTTCAGGAGCAGAGAGACAGCACCCCTAATTCTGCCTTTCCTTTGGCCTCCTGTGACTCCATGGGCTGCAGCATCCCTGGGCCAAGGAGGCACGCGGCGACCCGTGGGAAGCACCTGAGAATGCCAAGGCACCGCGTTGGCTTGCAGCTGATCGCAATCATCCACGTCTCCATTTGGGTGCTCCGATAGCTGCTCTCCCTGGCGAGCTCCATGTCTTCATTCCAGCGCCGGCTGGAGGCTGCCCTGGTGGCTCCTTGTGCGACAGGACCTCAAGCCCGCTCTGTTCCCAGCAGGCGAAAACAGGGAAGTGCCTGAGCAATGCTGCAAGCAGAGCCAGTACCTGGCTTTCCTCCCCACCCCCTCCTGCTTCCTATAAACTGCAGGCAGTTGCTCAGGAAGGGTTCACGGCATTCCTGGCATACCGCAGCTCGCACACCCGGCAGTTTATTTACCCAAATCCGGACGCAGATTGTCCTTGTGGCGGGTCTGGCCAGTAGGAGCAGTTTGCAAGCAGGTTGTCAAGCGAAGGGGCCTTACAAATGGGGGGGTCGGTGCCTCTTGGAGGCTCCTGCTGCTGCCCCTCTGCAACGGGACTTTCTCGGGAAGGTCCCCAGGAGTCAGGAAGCTCCTGCAGACACCAAGGTGCTGTGTCCACATGGATGTAGCTTCCCTGTCCCTGGCTTGATAGCCTGGTCCAGCAGGAACCTGCTCTCCCCAGGCAGCAGAGGGGAAGGAGGACTTGAGACCCGGAGGGAGCAGGTTTCTTGGGGTGCGGGGGACCTGATTCCAGCCCATCCACTGCAGACATCAAGGGCACCCATGGCAGGGGAGGCCGGCTCAGCTGCATTCCAGATGCGGCCGTGTCTGCGAGGGCACAGGGAGGGTCCCCTCCAGTGAGAAATGCCTCCCGGATTCTCAGGGGAAGGGAGGAGGCACGAGGACGCTGCTCTGAAAAACGAGACTGCCATTCCTTAGAGGGCAGCTCTGGGCTGGGAGGTGGTGGGGGTGGGGGTGTTATCCCTTATTTCATGTGTTTGTCATCACTGGCATTTCCCTCCACCCTTTCTGCACCATTTCCATGCCACTGTTTCGTTCTCACTGCTGGCATCCCTTGGGCTCCTATTCGTTCATCCCGTACGTGGCCCAGCTCGCTGCACAGGGTGGTGGGGCTCAGGGGCTGCTCCTGAGGGTAACCGGGAGCATCGTGACCTTCTGGAAGCCACGGATGAGCCTCCATCGTCCTCCTGCTCCTTCCTGGCCAGGTTCCGGCATCGCGGCGTTCCTGTGGGAGAGGCAGCGGGCGGTTAGCTGGGCTGGCGCCTGCAGCAGCCTCTGCCAGGGCAGCACTTGCACATCTGCAGCCCGGAGAGATGGAAAAAGGGCAGCAGGCCCTGCTCCCAACGCCACCGTGATCACCCTGGTGGCTTTAGTGAGTCACTCTACGTCCCGGGGCAGCAGCTCTCTTGCGGGTGATGGGGAAATGGCTCATCTGAGCTGTGAGCTATATAGACAAGGACAGTCCCTCCTGTGGTCATAGTGTGTCTGGTACAATGAGACCATGGGCTCTGCAGAGACCTGGTTGGGACAGCACTGATTTTCTCCTCTTGCTGGTCATCTCCCTGCAGACCCACAGCTGTTCTCAAAGCCACATCTCCACTGAGGACCATCTTGTTGACTCCCCTGTGTGCCTCCACAACAGCCTTTTCTCATTTCTCCTGACATCCTTGGAGCCTGGACTGCCCTCCTTTTGTTCCTAGTCCCTCTCCCTTTGGTCCTTCTCCCTATCTCATCTCCTCTCTTCTTTCCCACCTGTTTGTGTCTTCAGGAATCTTCGGCTCTTTCACTCTTCTGCCTTAGCAGCCCTATTGCAGAGCACCTCCTCTTCATCTCCACTTGCCAAATGTCAGAGCTGGATGAGGAAATAAAAAGCTCATTACAAATCCCTTGTGATGAAATGTGGCTCTTTATGAAGCAGAAAAATCCCTAGGTTTTCAACAGGACTGGGGAGAATCTCACTAATCTTAAAAATAATCTTTTTTTTTTTTTTCCTGAGGAAATTTTGAAAGACTCCCTTGCAAAACAGTTTCTCCTCCCCCCAGCTACAGAAGGATGTTGGATGTTGGAGGAAGGCTTCGGACTTTCACTCACCCTCTTCCATTTCTCCATCTCTTTCCCACGGAGATGACACCTGGTGCTACCAGAAGGATCCCCTCCATGAGATAACTACCCTAAAACCTCCCTGGCAGCTAATCCCCAGTGCCCTGCGCTCTCCTCCGTGGTTGCGCGGGCACTGCCGGCAGCTCAGAGCGGCATCCCCAGCTGCCCTGGCCCCAGGCTGGGCCCCGGGGTGAGCTGCCAGGAGCTTCAATCCCGCTGCAGGCCAGCCTTGCCGCAAGCTGCTCAGCAAACCAGTCGGGCGAACCGCGTTGGATTCTCCCCTGCGCTGATGCCTCAAGTCCTGGCTTGCTCTTCAGCTCCGTAGGAATGAAGATCTCCCTGCCATGCCTGCTCAGCTCTTCATTTCACCTTCTCTTACAACTGGGGCTCACCCATCCTTGCTCCTACACCTGCACACTGCGTCTCTCCTGTTTCTTCCATGGCCAGCTAGATTGTCTGGGTGGAGGCTTTTTAAAGCAGAGCACAGTGAGGGGAAGAGGTGAGCTGCATGCTGGGCAGGAGTGTGCACTGGCGTGGATGGGCTCGTGCTTTGGGAAAATGGGCCACTTGTGCAAGTCGGAGCTGCTCCGTGCCTGTGGGCTGTGCCAAGACACGGGGCTGTTGGCCTGCCCTGGAGAGAGGCTCCTCATGTGGGGCTGGTGTCTTGCTCCTTTCAAAGACGTTCAGCCTAGGTGATCCCCTTTGGGATGTCCCAGGGAACCATGTGGTTGCACCTCTTAGTAAAGTATGACCACCATGCTGGGGGCAATGCAACCCCCAAACATCCTGACCAAGAGCCATTCCTCATCTCACCTGCTTCCCTGGTGGGACTCACACGCTCCCCAGCCTGCCAGGCTCAGGGGCTCCATTCTGAGGACAGATCTTGCAAAGTCGTGGCTGGAGAGCAAGGCCTGTCCCCTTGCTTTCTCCCTACCAGAAAGCAAATGGCCCTCTCCTCAAGACCTTGCATCTAACTGCAGTCATAAGTTCCCACCCACTCACTCTATGAGAAGTCACCCTTCTGCTCCTGCAGTGAACTGGGCTGTATCATTGTGCCGAAGGTGTGGGAGCAGAGGAGGGTACAACAGTTTTGCATGGACACTGTGGTTCTGGGAAGATCACTCAAACACACGGAGATGATTAGGCAAGAGGTCTAGCTCTCCCAAGGCTGTGCATGCTCTTTGCAGAATCTGCCTCCTAACCTGGCTCATGAAAGCCCAGTTGTGCTGACCTTGGCGCTGTGTCAGGAGCATGTCTGAGCCAGCTGCAGTTGCTGTAGTGCTCTGCATGTGCAGGGTGGATGCAATTCCCTCTGGAAGGGCCAGGATACTCCAGCTATTAAGTAACATGGCTGGGGGAGCACCCGGTAGCGCTTCTGAATGAGCTTAGGGAAGATGGCATGAACTGAATGCGGTCCCTGGCTGAAAAGCTCATCGAGTTTGTGTATGACTACTCTGGGAGTATACTACTTTTTGGGAGACTTACTCACAGGTGAAGGGACACCTTCTGCCTTGTCCTCTTTTCCCCTTTCTGGGCAATTCACCCGGGGGCTAATAGCTCGCATCTGCCAGCTTCGCATTTGAGTAAAGAAACGTCCTCCTTGTGATTCACTCCTCAACTATTTTAAAAATGTACCCGATGGCTCTAGTGAGATTCCTGCTAACCTCTGTCTTTTTTGGCAGCTGGGGGGGATCCTGCAAGCTTGTGTTTCTGAGATGGCCATTTTCCTCTAACAGCAGAGCTCTGTTTGCCTCTTGAGTACTGGCCGCGAGGAGGTGAGGACTCAGGAAAGTGCAGCCAGCTGTTTCTCCTCCGTGAGCCCTGCCTGACATCCATCTCAAAGCCCTTTCTCTTTCCCTCCTCCCAGCTGTCTCACATGGAATCTTCCATCTGTCCTTTTCTCCCAGGTACTGCAGTGTCCTTCTCCACTTCTCTATCCTTATCTCCACCCCTTTGCAAGCAGTTGGTGAGGTCTGCTGGGCTTTCCTTCACCCCAGACTCTTTCTCCCAGGCCATAGCAAGGTGACCCACTCAATGACCATGTTCAAAATGTTGGCCCCGAGGACTGCCTGCCTAGTGCCTCAGTGTTTCTTTCATGTCCATACCCTGTCCCTCTTTGTAGAGGCTGCTCAGCATGCATCAGACGTGGTGGACTGAGGACATATTCATGCACTTCCCCCTCCTTTCCTAGCCCTTAGCATGAACCCATCTCCACCAGGCTGCAGCTACCACGGGTGAGACAGGCCACTCGTGTCTTCTGCTGCCCTTGGAGAGGGTCTTGCATGGCCACAATGACACCGCCAACCTTGTCCAACCTTGAGATGACATCTGCCCCAACCTGGACGCCTGGCTCTTCACCTCCAGCCTGAGCTGCCAGTGAGGATGAGGCGTCTACAATGTGCTGGCCCAGCTCCTTCCCTCTCAGCTAGGCGAAGACAGGCTGGGAGATTCGCTCTGCGCTTTGCTTGAATAAGCAGAAGTGGTCGTGTTGCGGAGCAAGGCCGGCAAATTCCTCATTCCTCTTCCCTGTGCTGTGCAGTCTGCCTGCCATCTTTGCATATAAACAGTAAACAGGCTGTTATTATCCTGGATGCTTTGAATAACTGTGGCTATTTTTTCTCTTCCCAGTATTCTAAAAAGGCAAAAAATTCCCTGCGGTTTCTGAGTCAACTCTTTTTTTCTCTCTCTCTTCTCTTTCCTTCCCACCACCTCTGTGACCTTGAAAAACCAGGCAGACGAGCTTTCTGGCTCTCTCCTGGCTTACACTCACTCCCCAACTGCGCTCCCCCTATCAGGCGCATGGCTCCCCCGGCCCTGTAGCAGGCAAATTTGGGCTAACATGTGGCAACGGAGCAACCTTGGCTTGAGGTGCTCAGTGGGATCTGGTCTTCTGGGCACCTTTCCCATAGCTTGTCTGAGCTGGAGGCAGCTAGGGTTGCTTTGACAAGTCTTCCTCTGGCAGTGGAGCTGCCGGGAATACAACAGCTCACGAGGGTTTAGCAGCTGCTGGTCCCCTGTATGCAGGACTCAGGATGCTGCATGTGCTCCTTACTGTATGTGTCCCCAAAGTGGTTGCAATTGCCAGGAGATGTGTTTCTCCAGGCAAATCGGGTACCTGTGGGCAAGGAACTCAGGTGAGCAAGGAGCCTGATTCAGTGGTAGCCAGGTGTCTGCTTGCCTAGGGTTCCACCAAAACCTCAGCCATCCTGTCCAGCCCTGCAGGCAGCAGATTGACCCTCCTGGGTCCTGTGGGAAAAGCCATGGAAAAAAAAATAATACATAATCCTGCTATATCCTCAGGCTTCATGCACGCTGCCCGCACCCTGCTCCTTGCAGCCATCCAGGCATGAAAGCAAACGACATTTGCTCCTTCAAAGATTTGCTGTGGATTTTTCTTTTTTCTTTCCCTCCCCCAAGTACGTTACTTCACTTGGAAAATGAGTCAGGGCCTCGTCGCCCGAGCACTGGTATGTGGGACAGGGAGCCGAATCACACATTCCTCGGCACGGGGACTCATGCCTCCGTCAGCAGCGAGGTGGAACGACGGCCGAGGGAAGGACAGTTTCCTCCTGCCCGTCCTGTGCGTGCTGCTGGCGGCCAGGTCCTGCAGCCAGATCACCAGACCGGGCTGACTTCAAGTTCACATCTCGCTCTAACAGCAGACCCATGGGTTACAGTTTTAGGCTAAAAAGAAAGCAAGGAGGCCATTTCACAACACTGTATGTGGCCAAAGCACTCTGCTCATTTTTGCTCAAGACGAGCACAAGCAGCATCACCCACCTCTCACTGCTCCTGGCAGTAGTCCAAGCACTGGGAAATGCTGCTTCAAGCCACGATCTACCAAACCATCCCCTCGCAAGGAGGCTGGCTGACCTGTGTGAGCTGAGATAACGCTGCCGGGACTCCCCGCTGCCCTGTCTGCCTGCGAGGGTACACGCTTGGCGGGGCCGGCTCCAGGTTGAGCCGCAGGTTGTTGAATCTCCACGGGATTTTTGGGATACCTCAGGTGTTCTGGCAGTCGATGAGCAACAGTGAACGTCTCCTTATCCTGTGCAACCTCGCCTTGTCTGAGGGGGAGGATGAGACATTTTTTTGAGTGTTCACAGATGCCAAGCTTTGTCCTGGAGGGGCAAGTCAGACAGGCGTTTCACAGCACTCCTTGCTGTCACCAACAGTACCAACCCTTACCAAGTACCCGAATCTGACTCAAGAGAAATGACTGAACCACTTCCGGCATAAAAATACCTGTTGACAAAAAAAAGAAAAGCAGTCAAATATATCCCCTTTGAAGGAACGGGACTGGAGAGTTTTGGCAAATTGCCTTAATTTTCTGACCTGATTTGTTGCACATGGAGTTTGTGCTGAGGAACACCTTGTTCCAA
Organism: Rhynchotus rufescens; assembly: GCA_032273925.1. Classification (NCBI taxonomy): domain Eukaryota; kingdom Metazoa; phylum Chordata; class Aves; order Tinamiformes; family Tinamidae; genus Rhynchotus; species Rhynchotus rufescens. The sequence goes on along the minus strand of JAVCKT010012681.1, from coordinate 6,968 downwards.
AGAGTGGCTTCTCCTGCTGACTGTCTGGCACTTTCTGACACCTCTCAGCAAGCCTGGCTGGACAACGGTCATAGAGTGAGCAAAAGGAGGTCGGGGCTGGAAAGCGGAGGAAGGGCAGGACCTGAGTCACACTTCTTACCCATGGGTAACAACACACAACAGCACGGCTCCTTCAGAGCTTCCCAGTGCTTCCCAACTGGTAAAAACTGAACTCAGGAAGTGGGAATAGTGCAGGGAAAGAGTGATTTTTCATTTGGGAATTGCTTTTCTATTAAGCTGTCTGATAGGTAAGAAAGACTCCTTTTTTTCACTGTTACTATTGAGCCAGTTCTCATCCTTCTTTTTCCAGAGAAAGACAAGAAAACAAGCAAGAAAAGAAAAAGGCAGTCTGGGAAGCACATCCACAGCAGTTTTAAAAGACTGAAAGCTATAGAAAGAACCAGTATTAAAATTCTCACATACTTTCCTCAACCCTTGTTCTGCTGGTTCTTGTTTTCCTCTGGTCTCCTCTCTGCCACAAGTTGGAGAAAGGGCTTCTTCAAGAAGCAGTTGCAGAAGAAGTGCTAACAATAATGAGGATGTCTGATAAAACTGAGTGAAATGGATATTTCATTCTCTACAAAATTCCTCCAGGATATCTGTATCTCTCATTGCCCACAGACTTCTAGTTTGTGGAGGAAACCAACCCAATGAGTTGTTTGCTCCTACCAGCCCTTGTAAGGTTCACTGAAGCAGTTAAAGCAAGGGTGCAGAAAGGTAGGAAAGCTGAGGAAGTATACAGAGGAGAAAAAAAGAGATCTAAGAGTCTGGGAGTGATCAGGTAAGGAAGCTAGGAGGAAGGGGAGGGAGAAGGAAGAGCCTGGCTGAGAAGCATCCTTCCAGCTTACTCAATCGACAGCCCTGTCTCTCACCTCCTGGCTCCAAGCCATTCCTTCTGTGAACTCCATATATGACCAGCTAATTGCTACGAGGACACGAGGAAGAATCTGCATCAGGTTTCCCCCATCTCAGGACATTCAGACAGTGAGGATGTTGTTAAGATTGTGCCTTTAACTGTAAGTGCATGTGCAGTGCAGTTCAGGGTCAGGGCAGCTATCACAGGAGGGAATGTAGGGCTCTCCGGTGCAGGCTCCTTGTTAGCCTACTTGTTTCAGGGGCATCAGGGTACAGCTTTTTGCAGTGGTGGTGGAACGGAAGCCATCTCAGAGAGGGTGTGCTCACTTTGGCTTCTCTCATGTCAAAAAAACCTCAGCAAATGTCATTTTTGCAAAGAAGGCAAGTGATTGTGGGAGGGATTGAACAAAGCTTGCAGGCCTGGGTTAGGACGAGATAAGAGTAGATTCAATCATCCCAAAACTCATTCAACTCTGATTATCTTTACAAAAGCCAGGAAGACCGAACAAAAAGCCTTGAACATGAAACATGTCCTCAGTTCTTGCAGTTGCTAAGCAGCTGCTGTAGTAAGGAAATAGTTGGCAGTGCTTCCATTTGTGCTAGGATCATCGGCTGGAGACGGAAAGGAACAAGCACTGCCCACCTCTCCTCGAGCAAATCTTGATGTCCAGAGTCCAGGAACTGTCACTGCCTGGCTTTATGCTTGAGAAAGCTGCTGCCTTGCATAACGATAAAAGCTTCCAAAGGTTAAAAATGGGTAGAAATGAAATCCTCATGGGAGGCATACAGAGTGACACTGAAGCGTGTCCCTACTTTCGCTTACTGAATGGGAGGAATTCATTCCTTGGAACATGTGAGGAGGGAATGACTTGTTCTCCCAGGTGTAATGCTGCTGTGGATGACCAGCTTGAAGGGGTTGAAGGGCAGGAGATCACTTTGCCAGTAAGTGCTCTTCACCATGCACTTTTGCCTTCCAACAGGCCCATCTGCACAATCAGTGAGCTGGACTCAGGCAGTGTCAACCAGAGTGGCAGAGATAGAGGATGCTCTTCTCTGTGGAAAAAGCTCCATGTTCCCACCTAATTCTGCAAAATGTCTAGATCTTAGGCACTGAACCAAGAGATGAGCAGTGAGAGGACTACCTGGAGATGTCATCTCCTCTGGGGACCTCTGCAGGTAGAGATTGGGCTGCTCTGTTCCAAAGTTACGACAATCACATCTCCCCAGCCCTGGTTGCTGCAAATCTTGGTGCCACCTCTTACGAGCACGTGTTTTCAGAAAACAAAACACTCAGGATACTTTATCTGCTCTAAAAGCTTATTGGAATGAGTCCTTGAGAACATAGGGACAGGACCTTCCAGGTAAGTTTCCAGAAGTAATAATAATTAGCAAGGAAGAATGGATTTCGAGCGCAAGCTAGCTCTAGCTGAGTCCCATGAGCATCCAGCATCCTAGCTTTAGACAGATGAAAACCAGCGCTGGGCCTGGGCCTTCCCCTATCGCAGATACCCCCTGGTGATGGGAGACAGGATGGAGGAGGCTGAGATCCAAGAGAAGACTGTTTATGAGTGTTTCTCTCTAACAGAAATAATTTGGGTGATTTAGTATTGCTGTTTCTGTTGTTGTTATTTTGTTGGTTTTTGTTTTGGTTTTGGTTTTTGTAAGAGCAACTCTGTGGCCAAATCCAATTACTTCTACATTTGCTTTTAACCAAGGGAAGAGGCCTACGTTCACACTAACGCCTCCACTGCCCTGCCTCAGTATGTCTCTATAGATGTCTCTAAGGACACATTGCTCCTTGCTGATTTTGAAGATGAGATCTAATTGCCAGGTGCTGGCTCAAAAGGTTCCTGCCTGAGAATGTCTCTGACTTTCTCTCATTCAGAAGGAATAAAATGCATCAAAGCAGACTGCAGATTATTATGAGACGTTTCTAAGCCCAGAAGCCGGGAAAGCTGAGTAATTTAAACAGGTCTGTAAGAAACCCAGGTGGATTTCTGTGGAAAGCCAATGGCTTGGATTCTAAGTTAAACCTTTCTGGCCATAATTTGATATTAATTTGACCAGCATTGGCAGCTGATAAGCGCCCAGTGAATTAATTCTCAGGCAGAGTGTCCGAGGGAAAGCCTATGTTGGTGGGGGAGAATTTCACCCACGAAAAGCTAGACCTGATGAGCAAATTAGTGTCTTCAGCCTTGGAAACGATGAATCAAGCACACATTTGTTACCCATGTCCAGCAGGCTAGCCTAGCCCTGTGGTTCACCCACAGATGTGGCATGAGCTTGTTGCAGAGAAGCTCCCCATGTATATTGCCTTGGAAAAATGGGAACGTGGAGGGTAGTGAGTTCAGCTATTTTGAAGAGCAGAGAGGGACACAGACGGTTTGTCTCCTTGCTAGGGAGCATTACTCATAGACTGTGAGCTGGGAAACATCAGATCTCCAGGGTGGGTTGAGCTCCACACAACAATTCTGTTTTGCTCATTTGTCAACAGTGGAGACTACTGTCTCTGGGCACTTCTTGCCGCTGAGTGTTTGATGAAAAGAAGTGGCCTGTGGGTCCAAACCAGCAAGATAAGTAAGCACACACTTCTGAGGGCAGAGAGATATCCATAAGGTTGCTCATGCTGTTAAAATAAGTGCTTGGTGTCAGGGCCTTGAGTGCATCTCCTCCTCTGCAGTTCAACTGATTGGGCTTAGGACTAGCTTTGGTAAAGCAGTATCCAGCTTCACTGGAGCTATGAGGCCCACAGGATTTGCTTAAGGGCTGTAAAATCCTTCTGGCTCCAGTTACCTTGGAACTGGAGTATTACTTGGAACCCCAAGTAATCTGTTGTCACACTGAAAGCAATAATCAACTCACCCATCCAAAGTAGTCCTTCAGACACACAAAATCCTAGGGGCCACTTCGGGAGATGCCATTTCCAGGACTCATCTGCCTGGGAACACTGGGTGATTCCCAACCAGGACAGGACCCTGTGCTCGCCAAGAAAACCTGCACCATTGGTGCTGCTTCCTGTTTGCACTCAGATGTGGCAGGATGGTGATGGAGAAAACATGATAGAAGTATCTGCTGGAAAGAGCATTCACCTGGAACATGGGAATGTTACTCTTGTTAGGATTCCTGCAATGGAGCTGCCAGGTCTTTGTCAAGTGAAAGGCTTCCTTGGAGGTCATGAGAGATGCCTCACACTTGGAGAAAACCCCAGATATAGCTGTGATATGAACCACTGACAGCCTAGGAGGCTGTGAGAAGCTAGTCTTTGAGTTGGATGTCCCATGCCATCTTTCCAGTCAACAAATGTGAAGCTAGGAGGGTTAACTGTGGTTTGAGGTGCGAAAACCCTGGTTAAAGCAAGTCTGAAGGAAAGGTTGATAGGGTCTGAAAGATGGAGTGCTAGGCTGAACTCACTCGCATCAGAAGGAGGCCAGGAGAAAGGTGGCTGGAACCATGGTGGAAAACAGGCTCCTCCATGTGTGGAAAACACACACACAAGAAGTTTGGGCTTGAGCAGAATACACATCACAAGTTTAAAGCTTGTATCTTTAATGAGCAGGACAAAAGGAACCCAGACAGGTGGGAGAATGAGCGGAGCCAGGAGTGGGGGGAGAGACTGCGGGCAGCCTGGAGCGAGGGGGTCACAAAGGAGTCAAGTGATCCGAGGTGCGAACACGTGGGGGGAGGCACCGAGCTGGGCGTAGGCCCGGGCAGGCTGTGACTCCTGAGTCCCTTGGCCAATTGGGAAACGGAGAGGGCACCGTGGCCGGGAGATTAGGATAAAAGGGCGGCTGCGTCCCCCGGCAACCTGAGAGATGCCACAGGGATGTGCCCGGTGGACTCTCCCTTTATTCGAGTAAAGTTTTGGGTCTCCTCTGTCTCCTTTTGGACATTCAGTTCTTGGACAGTGAGATTTTTCCGCACATCCAGGACTGAGGTCCCAAGGAAAGGCCTGTGTAGCTCTGCCCATTACACTGACATTACACTTACCTTGTCAGAAACACTAGAGCAGCAGTAAATAGACAAGAGGCCAAGATCAAAGGGGAGAAAAGGGCCCTCTGCTTGGCAAAACTGGATTACCAGAAAATCCCTGAATCTCTGAGGCTGGCAGGGACCCATGGAGATTCTCCGCCCAGAGCAAAGTTAGACCAAGATACTCAGGACCTTGTTGAATCAAGTATGGATTACCCCAAAGTTGGAGACACTCCAGCTCCCAGGAAGACCAGGCCGGCCCATCAAAGGAGAGCAGACAAAGAGGAAGTCAACAGAGGACTGGTGTGATACTGGTCAGGATGCCATCAAGGAGAGATTAAGCTACCTTGCTAAAACTAAAGAAACCAAGGAAAGGAACATGGGAGTCAACCTGCCTGGGAGGCCCAACACTCCTGACATCAGTAGGCCCATTATGCTAATTGTGTGTGTAAATAAATTAATGTACTTATACCTGTGTTCTTGGCCTGCTACAGGCATATTTTGTTGTTCAGGGCAGCAATAAGCACCTCGAGCTTCATGCATATAATTTGGGGTCATCGGTTAATGTGAAGAGTGAGTGGGAGCTAATGGAAGAGCTGAAATAAATGGTTTTAAGTGAAAAGCTCTCCATATTCAGGCCAACTCCATTAAACAAAGAAATGGTGTTTGAGTTGTCCATGTCCCAAAATCCTTTTCATGATTTCTTTAAAAAAAAAAAAAAAAGACACAGAAAAATATTTCACTGTAATATTTTGGAAGCACAACTTTCTATTTGGCAGGGGTTGTGTTTTGAAACTTTACATTTTAGCAAGTGCCATAACAAATATTTAAATGGAAAAGGAACTTGCTGAAGCCAAAGTGGGCTTCTTGTTTGTTTGTTTGGGTTTGCTGTGATGGGAAATTTTGAGAGATCTGTGGGGCTTGGAGGGTGCTGGCAAGCTTGTTCAGCAGGAAGTTTTGCTTCTGCTGCTGTGTCCTCTCCGGGACCCAGGAGAAATGGCCAAATCCTTCTTTTTCTGCTCTCAGGAAACTTCCAGGATAGAAAAAGAAGGCTTGTCCAAAGCAATCTAAACACATGGCAGTCTGAGGCTTGCATCCTTTATGCCTGATTAGATGCTGGCAAGACCCACATTCCCTGATCTCCTTCTTCCTGATAGCACTGCAGGCAAGATTAGCTTCCCAGCTGCGCTCTTTGGAGAGCTGTGGGTCTTAAGGGCAGAAGATCAGAAGACCATCAGACCTGCGATGCTAACGCTGTACTGATAACTCTGCTCCACTTGCAGCTGTTCTATCATGGGCCACTAAGACTGGCCCATGGACCAGCATTAAATGGGAATTTCCTGGCAGCCCCTTGCACACTGCCCTGGCAAGACTAGTGCAAGTCCTTGCAAGGTTGGGTCTGGTCCTAGGGATTTGGTCTGAACTGCGAGTGCATTCCCAGGAACTTCAGAGAACGGGGCTAAGACCCATCACAGGTAATTGCCAAGGCCTCCAGCCAAATATATTGAGGTAGGCAAGCCAAAGGTTAATTAATTGGATGAAGAAAAAAAAACAGATTCATTAAAAGCTCATTTGAAAGCAAAGGAATTCAGAATTAGGCTTCTTCTAAACTCTCAGCATAGATCCTATAGCCTCAGTGTGTATCCACCACATGTGGCAAATTTTGGAGGAGGCGTTTCCACCCTTGCTGAGCAAAGTAGAAGCACACAGGGACAGATGTAGTGGTCCCAGGCCCTGCTCCACATGGACTGACAAGTTCTGACTTGAGGTCTTCTGATTTCCTTTGGACAATTTTAGTTGACTTTCTAAGATTTGGAGTTTGGGAATAAATTTCCAAGAGGGTCCTCTCCAAACTCACTAACTCCCAGCTCCAGGCAGACTTGGGTAATTTAAAGCAGACTTTGAAAAATAAATAATTCCCTAGACTATGACCACCACTGAGAAACTGCTGCAGAAAAGTGACGTCATCAGTATGGTCTTACAACGTCCAACTGATGCTTGTAGGAGGGGAAAGCGGTGATGACTGAGTCATGGGGGTTAGTACAGAACATTGCCCAGAAGTCGTAAGGATGGAGACGGTAACTCAGGTCTTAGTAACCGCTCAG
>JAVCKT010012680.1:0-12196 GCA_032273925.1 Rhynchotus rufescens | reverse complement strand
CCCGCCTGGATGCCGCCCTGTGCCCCGTGCTCTGGGTGTCCCTGCTGGAGCAGGGGGTTGGACTGGATGGTCTCTAGTCCCTTCCAACCTTGAAGATTCTGTGATTCTGTGAAACCACAGAGCACAAGGGCTGGCACCTGAGTGGTACAACCTTCACCAGGTGCTGCAACAAGCACAAGAGTAAGCTTCCATTTTAAAATGGATATCCACTTATTCCCCCAAATGTACATCACTGGCTGTGAGGTTAGACTTTTAAAGGGCAGATACAAGTCTCAGTTTTGCAAAAACTGAGGTGCTCTGAGTTACAGCAGATTCCCACCCTAGCAGGGAAGCGGGGGAGCTCTGGGAAAGCCTGGCCGCTCTGTTCTGAAGCTCGTGCTCCATCCTTCCCTCTCATCATCGACGTTAGCCAAGAGGAAAGAGATGGTAGTCGGGTGCAAATCTCACGCATGCTCACACACACACACGCATCCTCAGCGGGCCAAGTGACCCATAACACCTTCACAATACCCTTCCTGTCCCCACAGATATCATTAATCAGCATTATTCCCCAGAATGAGGCACACTGGTATTGGTATTTTTGATACTGTTAGTTCAGATAGCAGGAAGCACTCAAATCAAGGCAATGTTGCTTTACATACCAGAAAAGAAGTCATCCATGGCTCAAAAATAAATGGAAAAAAATAGTCATAAGAAATCTTATGATCTCGTGAGACACGCAGTTCAAGGCTTTGCTCCATGCTACTAAATAAGTATACCAAAGAGCTCTAACACTATTACCAAAAAACATGTGAGCATGATTTTTCTTAGTACTGAATTCTAACAGCAATTAACCCCTCTTTTTTTTCCTTTTTTTTCAAAATAGCAAGCTAAATTACATTAGTGCCCCAGCATTTGGCAAGTCAGAGAAAATTCATGGCGCTTTTAATGCAACACATTAGGGTGCACTTGAATTACTCATGAGCCTGAAAAACACTGCACTCCTTGCGAAAGGCAGAAAAGGACCCCACTAATAATCCTATCATGCAGATGAATAAGGTCAGCAAACTTAGCAAAAGTTTCCCTAATGCTCAGTGAGAAAACAAAAATTAAAAATCTAAATGCAAATGAAGCTTCAACTTGACTTTTTTTTTTTTCCACTTTAACATTTTTCAACTAACCCAAACAGGACTATAATCATATGCTGAGCTGAACAAATTATTACAATGTACTAGTATATTGCATTAATTTATATTAGTTTTCAACTACCCTGCATCCGTGAAGCTGTGGTTGCCTTCAGAGAGGATCCATTTCCTCTTCCAGCTCAGTGTCTTGCTGCTCCTGTGTTTCTCTCTGCCTTCTCAAACTCTTTTCACGGGGAACTTGCAGTCATCACTCTGCCCATAGCTGAGCACTCAATTCTACTGCAGTGAAGTACCCAAAGCCCCTGATCTGCCTAATCCCCTCGCCCTCTTCATTCCCCAGGTCTACCTAGCAAGAGACCAGCTGGCTGCCTTTGTCCTTGTATTTCATCTCCTGCTACATTTATTTCTGCTCTCTGTTTCCAACTTAAAACTTCCTTCTCCAGAATGTTTTGCTTCTTCCTATAGATTTCCACAATCATCCTGTCCTTGGTGAACAAGCTACCATCTGGTCAGTATTTTCCATTTCCTTTCAGTTTTCTTACACACAAACACTTAATCTAAACATAATTTGTCCTAACCACCAAAGAAGAGAAGCCAATGTCAAAACATGAAGTTTTAAGCATATTCTTTTATTTTATCTGCATAGATCTTAAGCTACATTAAAACCTGAGTGAAGTCATGGTAGTCCTTTTACTCCTTCAAAGTATTTGCTCTTCATGTACACATACAATATATACAAGGTGGAATCAATAATAAATAAATAAACTTGTATTGTTCCCATGGTAGCTAATGCAGACACTAATAAAAGTGAAGATAAAAACTCTATACTTAAATAAGCAGCCATTTATAATTCTCAAATTAAAAGGCAAATTAAATGGGAAAGCAGAGTGTTGGAAATAAGCAGAGAACCTTTGGACTGAAAAGAAAGAAGAATCTGACTGGTGTAGAAAATTTAAGGCAAGAACTATGGGCACAGAACAAGAATTACAATCAATAAGTGACAAAGGACTAAAAGGTTTTTCACCTATATGAATGAAACACAAACAAGAAAAATGAGGAAGGGATGACTCTAGAGTGAGAAAGGTGCAGAGTTTATTTTACAGCCTAATAAGGATGAAAATATTGATTAGAGGGATGAAGATGACACAGGTAGAAGAAGTGAGAGCAAAATATAACAGTGGATTTTACAGCTGGAAGAAATACTCAGGCAGCTTTAACTGCGGGTGGCAGGAGAGCTTCTGCCCCAAATTCCGAGAGAACTGGAAGATGGAATTTCAGGTAGGAAGATCCCTGCCTTGGGCTCTATCAGAATGTCAGAACAAAGTAGAAGAGCAGCGAAGTGGGGCAGGCGAAAGAAATATGGGCAGCTGATGGCAAGTAGGTCTAATCACAGTAGTGTGCAAGTTTTGACAAGAAGCTTTTAGAGAAAGTATGTTTAAAGTGATGAAGGTCAAGGGAAGCTGTGAAGGTGGATCCCACAGATTAATTCAGTAGTTTTCTTGGGCACTGCCTTTTTTAATACAATAGACATGTGACAGGTCTCATACAATTTCAGAAAAGCATTTCTCGTATGGTGCCATGTGGAGAATTATTAGTGAACCTGGAGGAAATCAGGATTAATATAGGGAATAAAAGGTCAACAAGCAACTAACTAAAGGGCAAATGTAAGTGATTACTGATGAAAAGTTTCAGGCTAGAGGGTTCCTCAATGATCAGTCTCGGGAGCAATCTTGGTAAGTATTTCCATAATGACCTTGGCAAAGGTGCAGAAAAGTGCTGCCAAAATGATCAGATTAATGAAAAAGTCTGTCTGACAAAAACAAAAAAAAACCAAACCCCACACTCAAAGTGCTTAACCATGTCCAGTTTAGTGAAATGGATGCTCAGATGTTAAAACACTAAAATATGCTGGGGAACAGAACACTGAAAGAAAAAAAAGTCATCCGGGGAAGGGCCGCAGCTGGCACAAGAAAGAACGAGCAGAAGAGGGTCATGATTCGCGAGGCTATAAATTAATAAAAGTGTCTAATCATCCTAACAAAGAGATTCTGCAGGAGCCTTGCAACAGAAGACACAGATGCAACTCCCATTTTCCTCCCGGACTAACAACTAGTCGCATGGGGCTCTACAGCCTCTAGGAGGGCCCAACATGCCCGAGTGCTGCTCGAAACAGCCAGGAGCTGCACTCAGCAACCCGAGAGGGCCCTTCCAGCCCCAGCCTCGCATTTCCAAAACAACTTCAACTGCAACTCTTCTTTCTCAGGAGCAGCTTCCTAACTTGTTACAGAATCATATATGATTTCTCCACAGAGAAATCCACCACTAATCATGCTAATTAAAATGATCTGCTTAACTTTTTCAGGAAAATGTTACTGCATGCCCTGAGACTTTTGTGATCCTTTTGCTTTCAACTACATCTTATTACTGAACTGTTAAGGGCTGTTTTCGTTACTCTAATAGCAACACTGTCCTAAAAATAAAAATTATTTGAACTGCCAGGATCAACCATGAAGAATTCCACTTCTCAGATCCCAAAACTGTAATTTACCCTCTTCTCCATTGATCTTGTTTAAAGATCTAAAGCAGCACAGGCACAATAATTTTGATTTAACATGACTGTTCATAGGTAATACAAAATATGCACTTAGTTGATGCAATCTGAAATAATAGAGAGAAGGGAAAGGAGTTTTCAGGTTCCCCCTGCATATCTGAACTGCTCTTTCATTAGCAGCCACTTTCCAGAACAGGCTCACGTGAGCATTTATTCCTAAAGAGGTCAGAACTGAGAAAAGACTAGTATTTATTTTCTGTGAAGAGAGAGTCTAATCTCATTAGACACCTGAATTCAGACAGCGCAATTACCATAGACCTTTATAAAAGGATATTTAAAGAACATTACCCTTTTCATTTGTCTGAACAAAAACTACTAAGGAGCAATCAAGGAGGGAGGGAGTGCCAGGGAAGCCTCCCGACTCCCTTCTTGCACGGTAAGGCCAGGACTCTCCCGGATCAAATGAAAAGCCATGAACTGGCTGGGCAGGCCCTCATTTCAGATGCCCAATGACCGATTTTCAAGGCTTGCTTAATACTTAACTAATGCAGCCGCTGGCTGGACAGTGTTTGGATAAATATTCCCAGCTCAGAGTCCGTGCTATTACGGGACAACATCCCCCTTCGTCCTGTATGTTTTACTGGAGCGTTAATCAGCTCGTGCCGTTGGGAGCTCTAAGCACCTGGCTGAAAGGGATATAAACTCTGTCCCACACCGGTGAATTCACGGACTGTTATTAGATACTACTCTTAAGTCAGCAGTTCACCTCCCAGCATAGGCACAGTCCTTAGCTTTAATCGCCTATTACCACGGTTGACTCTTTCATTTATAACCTATTTTCATATTAGTTTAAACACACATCCATTAGAGGCCACCTCTATCAAAATAAAGACAAATGTGAGAAAAATATGCCATTACATATATCAATATTTAGAACTTATTTCTACCTAGAATGACATAAACAAGGACAGGTAATATTAAGATAACACCAGCAAACTGTTATATAGATACAAATAAACAGAAACATACAACACAGGTACAACCCTGTACAAGTTATTCCATTCAGACTACAGTTTCCTGGTTAAGCATTCACAGGGATATTCTGTCTCCAGCTCCGCCTTGCACCAAGGAGAGGTTCCAGTTTGTGCCACTACTGCTCGTATGACAATTATTTACCAATAGGTCCTGACTGCTGCCTAGTTGCCCAGGATTTACTGCTGTTATTGGATAAAACAATACAGCTCAGTGGCTTCAATTCAATTTGCTCTAAACAAAAAGATGTTCACCACTTTTTCATGACAAAACTTGCAAAAAATAAAGAATAAAAAACCATTTGGACTTGGCTTACAGAGGCATCTTAGAGTGCTCTGTGTAGCAGCCAGGTGCAAAAGGTACCGTAACTCCCAATTTTTCTTCCTCCCTTGGGTCATTCTGTATCAGTCTAGACAGGATCTGAAGAATTATAGTTTTGGTGAGATCATTTGAGAGTTGAAAAGCAAGGACAGTATTTTTAAAACATGGGGTCCTCTAGAATTCTCTTCATTCTTTTTTTAATATTTACTCTGAAGTCTACCTTCAAGGTAATTCACAGCTCATAACCAGCCATCTTGATTAGGTGGCTTGCAAGTGCAATAAATTACTTTGATCCTAGATCCCTAGAAATGTAGAATGATTTAAAAAATCGCTTTGATAAATGAACCCCAAATTTACATTTAAATGAGACAGTACTTGTAAAAATAACTACCTCATGTTACTCTCAAACTATTAAAATGTTCGGTTTTAGAGCTTGCTTTCTTTTATGTAGCTCAGGAGTATGAACTTTGATCAATACTCACCTGTTCTGTTTATTAAAATCTGCCATTTCATCTACAGAACGTGTACTTGTTTAGTACCACGGTTTCATCAAGGTCTCTTAAATAATCTAAGAAAAAGGCTGTTGGATAAATATCATCTCAGACACAATATACTGCTTAGCGATTTCCCTCGAAATCCTTAGCTCCGTAGTGCTGAGCAAGATTACTGAAGAATTGCATTTACTTTTGTTGTCACTTAAGTGCTCGCTCTTATTTCTGGCAGTTCCTAATCAGCTAATTGGTTTTGTCCTTGTTAGGCTCCGCAAACGCAGTCTACGGAGCAAACCACACAAAAGGAGCAGCTGTTCCCTTAATGTTATTGTACATTGCTTCACTTCCTGGACTGGATTTATGTCGCTGGTTCAATCTGTCATCTCATTTTGAGGAAAGAAAAAATATGCCGGTTTACTAAGAAAAACATGTAAATCATAAATGTAGAACAATTTCCAGTGAGTGTGGGAGTACGGCGAATGTGTTGAGTCTTCACATTTTTCTTTGGATGGTGGGGAATTAATTTGTTTCTTTCCGGTGCCCGTTAAATAAATGATGTTGTTATCTCAGGTGACATGTCAGCAGAAAGCTAACATGCAATAGAGGCAGTACACAATACTAATGAAACACTGCAGAGGCAAATCTGCTGCACTGTCACTAATTCAAACTTTATGGTAGGTTTTCTTATCAGTGAAGCCACCTTTTCCAATTTCTCTTTCTCTGCTTGCTTTCTCCATATTAAGTCCAAAGGAACAAGAAAGCTTTCGGACATGGCTTGCTGAATATTCGTGTGATTAATACCTGCTCCCTGATAGCTCTTTGGATTGAGGTGTTTGGCCACTGTAAACAGCCGGGAGGGTTTTCATACTGAGCCTGGCTTTTGAGGAAGGACTTTGTGTCCACAGGAGGAGATGGCAGGAGAGCGGGCAGCAGAACCATTCTCCTTAATCCCTACAATAGCAATACAATAGCACCATGGTAGTCCACATGGTCGTGGTCAGCAACACAGCATCTGGAAGTCTATACTAATGCTAATTCTGAATTAATATCAAATGCCAACAATTTATCCCATATAAAAAGGTGATGTTTACTTGGTCATCAAGAGGCAGTGCCTGCTGAAAGGCAAATGGGGCCCCACAGATTACTCATGGCAGCACATGTGCCAACAATTAAATAAGGTTTCAAGGAAAAATCTCTCTCCAATTAACTGCAGGCCTGTGCCCTGAAGGGTCACTGAAGATTTCTAAACAAATCTTAATTGCCTTTTTAATGTAATCATCATAGCACTTCCGTGATAAAGGCAAGGATTGTGGCTATTTTCTAGGGGAGGGTGATGGGAAAAGGTGACAGCATGAGGCTACCAGACAATGTGTTCTGGTAATAAAGTAATAATAAAATTAAGTAATATAAATTAACAAAGTTATCCCAGTCCATTATAAGTCAGTAGTGGTAGTGTCATATCTCTCTGTTTAAACAGGATTTGTCTTCTGTTTGTCTGGCCAAAAGGCACACGAGGTGCTCAGGAGGATTAATGGGGAGGAGGCCTCTGCCAAAAGGTGCTGTTTCATTGCCCCCAATCTCTCCCATTCTCTACAACCACAAACCGACTGAGGCTGACCATGAACTGCAGGAACTCATCACCACAGCTTTCCTAAAATTTAGATGCAACCCAGGGGGATCTAGGACAGTGCTGGTAAACAGTCCACAGTACCAAGGTCAGCTCTGCCAGAACAACTGAATTTGAGGTATGTTGCTTAGAGCAAAATTAACAAAAAAAAAAAAAAACAAACAAACAAAAAAAACTTGAATTATTAGTGATTACTTCTAAGAGTACTTTCATAGAAGAAATAAAATATCTTTTATAGAAACATTACACAATCTTCTCTTGGTCACATAATTACAGACCTTGATGTTTTTTAAAAAAAAAAAAAAAAAAAAAAAAAAGATGATGATTTTTGGTGTCCAGCTTTCATGATATGCTGGAGTCTGATTCGCAGTGTTTCGGAAAAGCCAAGTCCCTTCGGAGAGGGAAGACGATGTTCCTCTCTATCGCCTTTCTTTTTCCACTCCCCACGAGTGTCACGTGCACACTTCAGAAGCACAAGACACCTTCCTGTTTTGTGCTGAACACTGCTTTTTGCGCAGTTTCTAATCAGCTGCTTGTTAAGGGAGCTGCAAATCCACACAAAGAGAGCAGCTGCTCCTTTGCTGCTGCAAACACAAGCAGCTCCCTGGGCAAGCGCTGCGCGAGGCACTAGCCAGAAGTGGCTGCTACAGCTCACTAAGGCCTCCTGGCTCCCCAACCCCATCGTTCTCTTCTGAGCTAACTCTATTTGTCCACCAAAGTCCTATCAGCATCTTCTTTAATACTGCTTTAAGTTTATTTAATCTTATTCTAGTTTGTACCTCATGAAAAAAATTTTCAAAGATGTTTTTTTAAAGGGTATATGACCTAAAGGCAATAAGCAGAAAGCAATAAGCAAATAAAAGTGATACTTCAAAAACTATAATACAAGTAATTCATTAAAAAAAATAGGTTACATGCTTTATATGTTTTTTCTTGTGGAGGTTATTTTATTATTTGGCAATTTTGCATTATTTTAAGTGCTAAAACATTTTACATCACACTACAATTAACAAAATTACATGTAATAACTATGATAGATACATCTACTGAGGCAGGAAAAAGCAGAGTAGTTTATGAAACACAAGTGAAAGCTGCCAGATGCATTAAGCAATGAAGCCAAAAACGGAATAGTTCAAAACAGCAAAGAAACACCGAGGCTGATACTCCATCCCACTGCAGCATCTAACATGCTCAACAGTTTTTACACATACCTGAATCTTCATGGCAATGCACACGTGTGCCTTACTCTGACTTCCTTAGTGCTCCATATATTAAAAAAGACTGGTAAAAAACAGACTAAAATGAAAGTATTCAAACCTATATGGGTGTAAATTTTGGTCCTAACTGGAAGCAAGTCATTGCCATGCTTCTTTAAAGCACCACCAGATCAGCATGCTCAAATGCAGGATCCTACCACAGTCAGTGATTTCAAAGGCAACTTCAAAGTCCATTCTATGATTTTAGGTATATAGAATTTAGCTACTAAGACTTTTCAATTACAGTAGTTTATCTCCTTCTAAGAAAAAAGCCCACCTTTTCCTACTTTGGTCCAGGGAAGAACCCTTATGTCAACAGAGCTCTGTGACAGAGCAAGGGATGTAGCCGTAAGGCTTAACTCATGGTGGTCCAAACATCTGCTAATCAAGAACCAAGACATTCATACAGCAGGCTATTCAACTCCTAAGGAAGACATATGAAGCTCCATTTTAAAAAGTAATGTGAAAAATGGCAACAGTCCCCCTACGAAGAGCATATTTTACCAAAGAGGAATTGTTTTTCTTGGATAGCTTCTGATTTTTTGGTCTTTCTACTAGGTTTAAATAATAATGCTTTTTTTTTTTTTTTTAATAAAGAGGCAGTTTACACTATATGTTATTTAATGACGTTTTCTAGGATAAATGGTACACAACCATGTTTCCACAAAGAAAACTCCCAAGAAAATACATAATTATGATTTTAGTTTGTGTTATTTTGCAAAATGATGAGTGAAAAAGAAATTAGATGGATTATAATGAAAATGTAACCATACTCTGCTATCTTTTCTGAACATTTTAACCAAGTCATCAAGCAAAATAACTTGAGATCAGTCTATTCTTAATTTAGTTTGATAGTTCCTAACTAGTTTGATTGCAGTACATTCTCAAAGTTATAGCAATTACCAATATATCGCATAGGAAAACACCAAAAATGTCTAAGCATGACAGAAATTCACTGTAGAATTAGAATCCAGGTGCATTTTGAATTTACTGCACCCACCCTACATTGTTACTTACATGACTGCTGTTCCTGGTAACTGCAGTGAATTATAAATTTAAACTAATGAGTTTCACTGACGGAACACAGGCTCGAGGTCGTCAAACGGAATATTTTGTACCTAACAAATCAGTCACATATACAATTATGCTTCTCCAGATACCACAAATAATAAGCAGTTAAGCTAATTGCTGGTATTTATAGTTTTGTTATGTATAGCAAACCTGTATTTAAACTTCTATTTACAGACTAATTACATGTGAGGAGACCGTAATAGGACACGCCTCACACGGAGCGGCCGCATCTGCCTGTGTCCTCGCATCCCGAGTCCCCTGTCCCTCAGGAAGGGCTGCCGAGGGAATCGCAGCCCCTTCCTCATGTCGGTGCGGGCTCCTTGAGGCCCATGGGTGCTCCGAGGGGCCGGGCACCACGAGGGCTCCTTGAGGCCCATGGGTGCTCCGAGGAACCGGGCACCATGAGGGCTTCTTGAGGCCTGTGGGTGCTTCGAGGGGCCACATGCCATAGCATGGGGGCTCCATGAGGGCTGCTCCACACGTGGGTGCTCCGAGAAGCAGAGCTGCCCGGAGCTGGAAAGCTCCTCCGTGCCTGGAAGGCCGCCCTTCCTCCCGGCCCGGCCCTTCATTCCCCTCTCCCACTGCGCCGGCCAACCACATATGCCAGGCTCTGCGCCTCCCTTTGGCCCTCCCGCCTCTTACCGTGCAAGGGCACAAGCCCTTCCTTCATTTTTAGGCAGGAAGCGGCATTTTTACCTGAGTGCTAATAAGCCTTCAGTGGCTCTCTACAAGACTAAAATTATTTTTTTTTCTTTACTTACACTAGCTGAGAATCAGGCCCATAAAGTGACCGGTGCTGTACCACCTTCAATGCAAGGGATACACACAACATCAAAAATATTTTATATATGAGTAAGGATATAAATAAAATTATGCAAAGAACAGCAAAGTCTTTTTTGACAAAAAGTATTTTTGTGGTAATTTCTGAGTGTGAGCATTGCCTAGGCAATACTCTGTCCAGTAAAGACAGGACTACAATAAAAAAAATCTGCCTGGAAAAGATGAAGAAAATAGGGTAAGTTACGGGGAGGGCATTAAGGGCAGCAAGTTTCTGGAGCTGTCCCTGCTGAACAATAATGGGCTCGACTGGCAACCTCACTCTGATACCCCTTTCTGCACAGAGCTCAGAAAAACAGAAAAACACGTTCCCTGTTCCATGCCATGGGCAAGCATAAATCTTTTCCAAATTTCTCAAATATATATATATATTTGCCATGCAACATTCGTGTTTTCTTTACTGAAGTTTATTACTGAAACATGTGACAATAAATAAACACTAGCTCGAACAGCCTCCTCAGCCTTCAGCACATAAATTTAACTCCCTTCCTAAAATGAACTTATCTTGAGCCTCCCTGTTAAGAGAATCATTCCCGTTTCCTGTATAACGCAGTAGGCAAACAAGTAGTTTTTGGCCCAGCAGTAGCATCCACATGTACAAACACGATGAAATGTTTTAGGCAAACACTGCTGCTTGCTTGTTAGAGAAAGTGTACAAGCGGGTTAAGTGATTGCCCTCTCGGAGAAGTTGCCAAAGAGCTATTCGACTTCGACGGCTTCCTCTGCTATTCAACTGAAATAATCACTCAAGTTTAATGAAATATTTAAACTGTTCAAAACATGCAGGCCACTTTCATTATTAACAGGGAAGGCATGAAGGGATGGCTAAGGAAAGCAGCTTTAAATGTGCGGAAGGTTATATAAAATATATATATAATAATGCCCCCAAAACTATGCACTGACCGCAGTGCAGTAAAGTATGTAACTTTAGCCATAACAAATCTAAATAGAGAAATATATATAATTCATACATAAAGAGATTTAATTCTAAGTATATTACAATATTAAATTCACAGTATTCAGAGGCCTATTCAGACCTGCTGCTTCTGCTGTTTTTGCAAATACTATATTTTTTTTTGTAAAAGTATACAATTTGGAAAAATCAATAATACAATTTTCATTTAATTCATGCTTAAGAAAAAAAAAAGAATAGAAATATTTCCTCACAATTTTTATATGGATTTTGCCAAAAGACTATCTACTTCTCAGAAAAGGTAGAGTACAGATGAGAAAATTTCTTAGTATCCCCTTCATTTTATCTTCTAGAACTTGGTACTGGGCTGACTAGTCCAATGCCTGTCATGGGCACAAATATACCCTAAGTGACTTTCCAAAACCCAGCAGTCACTGGACAGCTCTTCCTGGAGGCCAGCGGCACCATTTCAAATTTCACATCTGACAGCAAAGTTGAGGGCCCACAAATGCATAATGCATGCAACTTTTTTGTACTGTTTAGTGTCAGGAACAAAGGCAGCATGCCTAATTTCATTATAATGTCGCAAATTAGCCTCCTTTAACCCAGTAACAGTCATTTGGCACAGTGGCTTCGTATTCCATTAACGTCACTAATCATATTCCAAGCCCTAGTAATGATTTAATATATTGTGTTTTTCATTGCCAGTTTTGCTGCTGCCAGCACTTCACCTGCTCCCAACTTTCCACTCTCCCAACTTTCTGTTATTGACGTGGAGCCTACACAAGAAGGGCAGTCAGTTGTCAGTATTTTGGCTGTCAGGGACACCATGTGTCTTTATATGGCTCTCCTGGTTCCCCAATACAAGAGGGATGTGGAGATGTTGGAGAGAGTCCAGAGAGTCCAGCGCAGGGCTACCAGGATGATCAGGGGCCTGGAACATCTGCCCTATGAGCAAAGGCTGAGGGAGCTG
>JAVCKT010012671.1:0-16673 GCA_032273925.1 Rhynchotus rufescens | reverse complement strand
GCCTAGGAAGTTGATAAAATGTCCAGACTATTTGTCAGCCTCTGGAGTTCCCACTACTGCTTCTGTTTGGGAATTTCTCCATCCTTAGTTTATAATGTTTTAACACGAATCGTATGACTACAATGGAGTATACTCCATGTTACTGTGGTGAAAAAATGTATGAGTCAGTGGGTAAGGATGTTGTGGAATTTACTACAAATATATTTGTTTTAACCGAATACCACAGTAAATATTCATGCAATTAAAAAAATAAGATGGTCATTGTTCCAAGGAAAACTGCCCCAAGGGCAGATAAAATACACATGCCAGTCTCTCAGACAACAATGGCTTCCCTTATTCATGAGCATAATCCAGGAATAACTGTCCTTCAACTGGTTCTATCACCCTTTCTTTTGAATTTGCTAGTAAGTGGCCTCCAAAAGAGAAGAAAACAACAGCAGAGAGACTGAAAGGAAAGTTCATACAGACAGACTGAAATAACCCCACATTCTTACAGAACTTTTCTAGTTTAACTTTTCCAAAAGCATCTCAGTCTTTCTTTTTGGTGGTCTAGGTGCTCCCTGGCATCTGGCCTTTTAAAATGCTCCTCTTCTATTCTCTTTCAGTTGCAAGACAGCATCAGCAGCAAACAGGGACCTGAACTTGTAGATTTATCTGGTGTGGCTGCTCTGCAACATCTTTTTCTGTCACTCAAGTTCCCCAGGCAAATGTTGTTGCCCTTGAATACGCCTGAAGGAGGGAGCTTTGTCCAAAGTTGCTACCTGGTGTCTGAACCTGATTCTAGCCACGATCCTGCCCAGCAGCAGCAACACGACGCAGCCAAGATGCTGAGCACAGCCTGCCATGCACTGTCCCAGCCAGTGTAAGGAAAGCTTCCCTACCACACGAGATACCAAGCTCATGATCTCACTGAATTTTCTTCAGTCTCCATTGATACCTTGCATCACTGAAAGTAAAGAGAGAAACAGAGAAGACTGAAGAATGGAGAAAAGATGCAGAGAAAGGAGCAAGAGAAAAAAGAGACATAAGGAGAACAATGTAAAGAAGTGCTTGAACTTCTATGAATTAGTTGGTTTTCATATAATTTTCACACATTATATGTTAAATCACTAAAGCTAGGCGTTAGCCATTGTAATTGTCTTCTGCTAGCCCATGGGACTAGCATACTTCGGAGTTAATGTGCCCCCAACAAAAGCATACACTCACCTTAAATACCATCTGCAAGGACATAATAAAAATACACAAAGCAAAAAATTTGTAAACAAGGGTTAGTAGCACAGTGGTACAGTAGATTGTCAATAAAAACAATAAAAGTGTGGATACAGATTCGTCTACCTTGTATGTAACATTATTGCCAGTTACAAGGAAGGGAGTCTGTAAACTCATAATTCTGAAGATTTGTTAATAAGCACAGAGCAACAGGTGAGTGCCCCATCTACTTTCTCCAGTTCTGTGTTGGCTATTGGGATCAGCATGTGGTCCTTCAGTTTTTCAAAAACCTGTGTAGGAAATAAAAAGTAACAGAAATTATTATATTTATGCCCCTCTATTTTTCCCTTTACTCTGAGTATTTATGGAACGAATGAGTATAGATTTACCAGTGGGTGCTAAGCTGTGTCATTATTTATAATAAACACTAACACTTTCAGTACACTTTCACTGGTCTCCTAGCTATGGCTCTCACAGTATTCACAAGCATCACTGCTGCAATGAGGAGAAGAGAACTGTTATTACTTCCAGTTAAGTAGAAGAAGCACCAGAGGCACAAGAAACTAATTAATTAAATCAGGAGCAGAGATGAAAAGAGAACCCAGGCCTCCTACTTTGCCAAGGCCGGTGCTTTTGCTGTCTGATTTTTCTATTACAGAACACAAGAGCCCCATTTGGGAGAGCACTAACTTTCAATTCCTGCTGACTTCCAGGAGAGGCTGGGGTGCCGAAGGTCTCCCAGCAGGCAGGGCTCCTACCTTGGCGCTTTCGGGATACTCCTCGGGCGCTCGGTGCAGCAGGACGTGGCCTTTGCTCGGCACGTTTAGGTAGATGCAGTTTGCTGCAGCATCGTCAGGCACTGTCAGCTTGTCGTAGCGGTGGTCGCTCATCTGTTGCATGGTCTGTTGAGAGACACAACAAGCGACCATTTGGACTGCAGTTCCAAATAAATGCAAGAATGGAAACTGTGGAAAATAATTAATTATGATTTCTGAGTCTGTCAGGGGCCACTTGCTAAGCAGCAAGCAAGGAGATCTCTTTTCAAACTTGTCCTTCAAGGAAGGGTCTGCTAGCCCTAACTGAAATGAGCAGCAGAAAACCTTTGTAAAATAGTTCCTATTAGCAGCAGGATTAAGTGGGGTCTTTCTGTTCCAAGAAACACAGCTAGCGAGGGTCTTTTCCTTAAGGAATGCATATTGAATATGCAAAACTCCTGCTCACATTGATGGGAATTAGAGGTGCCCAGCACCTTTGAAAAAAGCAGTCGTCACTCAGTGTTTATCAAATGAGTGTGAATTAGCATAAACAGGCCAGGAACAGCTCCCAGCCTGGATACCAGCCCATTCTTCCTTCTTTTGAAGGCCTCCTTTCTGCTTCCTGAGCAGTTGCCCTTTCATGGAGCACCTGGGCTGGGCAGGGAGGAGGCAGCTAATCCCCCTTCCAGGGCACGCACAATAACCTTGTCCGAGAAGTGGAGCTGCCTGTTTTCTGAGGTTTGCTTTATGAATACAGGACTCATACACAAATCAGATCCTGGTCAGAATTTCCAAGACAGAGAGTCCCAGCATACGAGAGGCCTGAGAGCCCAACTTTTGGATTAGGCCCCATTTTTTTTTTTTTTTTTTTAATAAGGATGGAAAAAGCCTGGAGACAACAAGTCTGACTCCCCATTGTACCACTGCGGCTTTCCATCAGCTTCCCTCTGACAGACACCTAGAATAATGTAGGAGTGAACAAAGCTTCAAATCCTAAACTTTGGCTTTACCTAAAAAACTAAGCAAATTCAAGTGCTTTGTTAGAGGGTCCTAACCCTCTTACGTTTTCACACATATTGCAAAGATGCAAATCAAAGGAAAACTTTTCTCAGTTAAAATACAGTAATACTATGTTAAAATACACTACTCAAGTATTTTTTTAAACAAAATTCTTGGACTAAATTACCTTTGCAGATGAACTGGTACAAACTCCAGAGACTTACATCACAGGGTGGACAGCAGGATTTGATCTCAGACTCAGTTAAGTTTACTTTTGAATTACTTGTAAGGTCATTTTCACTACTCCTCACACATGAACACTACATGGAAATGAATTATTGAGGGGAGCCACAGTACACTCCAAAGCAATAAAGCTGCTCACCCTTGCACACCCCTGCGATAATTCCTTTATAGGTCGGGGTGCATTTTGCAGGTTGTAGCCTGAGTCACCCACATCCCGTGAAGAACACGCAACTCGCCATGAAGAATGCCAGGCATTCCTGAGGAAGTGTTATCAGATCGTCATTTCTTGTTTTCTAATGAGTTGTGACCTTGAAAATTCAGGAGAGTTTCATATCTACCTCTGTAAAAGGTTCATGGGTGTTGCGGGGGAAAATCCCAGCACCTGTACTTGGCCGGATATACTTCTATTACAGCTCTCATTGTATTTAACTTCCCTATTTATAAACTTAGCTTGTTTCTATTGCGTTGTCACAACCTACTTAAGTTCTCTTTGATGCTGGAAACATCTAGTATCAGGTGTCATGCCTGCAGCCAGAGGAACCAGTGACAGCAGAGTCATCCTCACCTGCAGCTTCTCTTTCCTGCCCTAAGTAAACTTTTCATTCTTGATTAGGGAAATGTTTTTTCTTAAATCTGCACAGAAATGCAGGTATCAGTAGAGGAATACAGTGCATAAGTCCCAAACAGTTGTGCTTTCTTCAATCCTTTTTGGTGACAGAATCCTGCTATTGTAGGTTCATTTACCAGCAGTGCATGATGATTCACCAAGAAACATTTCCTCATGAAATTACAAATGAATTCTTAAACAGAATGGCGTAGGCCTGTCCCTTCTTCCTCGATTCTGCGAAACGCTCCCTGGAAGTGCAGGGCTAGTGCCCAGAGGCTGAGAACGGTGCCAAGGGCCTGTCCGTGCCAGCTCAGGAAGGGGAGAGGGCACACGAGAAGGGGGGCTTTCAAGGGCATATTAGAAGAACTGTTTTCAAGTGTTGACAGAAATAATGTAGAAACAAATGAAGAGGAAAAAAATTGGAAAACAAGATAAGCAAACACGAGAGATGTAGTACAGTTCTAACAGTGGGAATGAGACTTCATTGATCTGGGGCAGCGCTGCAAGAGATCACTTGTTAGTGACTAGGAATTTGACAATACAAATTACTTTCCTCTGTAGTTTTAAACGTAGGAAGCAAATCACATTTGCAGGCTTTGATGCCTGTTATAGCCATGTCTACACGCTGAAGGAACAATTCCCAAAACACTCTCCTGAGAAAATGTACAGGCAATAACATCCTAAACTTGCCCCATAAGGAGACCGTGAATGCAGCAGAAAGACACTGGCTGGTACCACCTAATCAGGCTGCTTTAAAGACCCCTGGTGTTTTCTGTGTCCCTGTTATGTCAAGTCACTGAGCATATGCGCATGGTCAGATATGGGTCTCAAGGGCAGAGCAAGGGATAAAAGCAAGGTTCTTTGTATTTTCTATCAGACGTGGCCCCTCACAGGGATATAGCCCCTTTTGGACTATGTTTACCTTTTACAATATCTATCTACATTTACATTTGGACTAAATTTACAGATTTACCAAGACGACAGTACTCACACAATAAGTTCGTGCAGGGCTGGCTCTCTGCCCACAAACGTTGTACGATCAGCTATGTTAGCGGCCAGGCATTTCCCGCATGCTTAGTTTTTCTGGGAATTTTCTTCAGCCTGAAGAGAGTAATTTTCTGCACATTCTCTCAGCCCTTAGTCATGCTTTCCTTACGTTGAAGTCATTCACAGAGCCAGCCTAAAATGCCTTTCTGTAGTTTTTTTATAGTATGTCCTCAGACAACTGAGGTAATGGATAAGCTAAATAATCCTAAATATGAAGCAGCATTATGCATGCAGGAAAAATGTGCATGTGTTTAGGACCTATTATCCTTAACAGAGTTAAGATGACCACATGTACTTTTAAAGCGGGCCAAGCTTAGGTAAAGATTTTCCCCATGCCTGAGGGAGGCCCTAGCACGAGTCCTGCTGACATCTGGGCCCTATTCACATACAGATCAGTACAGGACATAGAGCTACCAAAACCATCATCAGTTCCAGCAAGCCCAGGATCCTATTTCCATCGTAACGGTCACTCAGAACATGTTATTTTGCACATGAAGCTCATTGCTGTCCTCTCTGTAGCTGTGGCACATCACTATACATTCATTCAAGCTGAATTTCCTTCACTGTTTTATTTCACAGTCTCTGTTTCCTAAGTTTCTTCTTCACTTAGTCAAATCTGAAGTAACAATTAACACGGAGGATGGAAAGCAGCAGCCCTAGGTTCAGCACAGAAAAGCGCAGTACAGAAAGAGTAGGTTAGAGAGAGATGACACAGTTCTGCACCGAGCCAGAACAGACAGCCTGTCATACAAACCATGTTACTCGACAGCATTTCAGGGTTTCCCTGAAATGCAGCAGTGAGAACAGGGACCAAAAGCAAGTGACCAGGCTGCCCAGAGGGGAGAGCAGCGCAGGGCTGCAAAGAGCAGCGGTCTCGCTTGAATGCCAGGATCCATCAGCAGTGACATCCCAGTAACGCGCACAGGCAGGAGAGAGGACAGTGGTGCCAAATCAATAGGAAGGGGCCAAGCTGTAAAAGTACAGTAAATATGATCTAAGTTTCCTTGTTAGGTAGAGAATCCTCTCCTGGAGACACGGAATAAAACAGAATCCTATTCTATTTTATTCTATATATATTTTATTCTATACCTTATCCTCAGATACAACAGAACTGCTGTATTTTACATCTTCCTGGACATCTCCTCCAAAGCAGCACGTCCCCAGTCTGCCAGGCTCACTATCCCCAGTGTCTTCGGCAGCAAGCAGCCAGAGTGCTGCTTACCTTCCCTCACCTCGTGTTCTCAACAGCTGCGACTCGGCGTTTGTTCTCATCCTCTCCGTCACGTTTTCCAGAACGCAGTTCTTCAGGAAACCTCTCCCCGCCGGCTCCCTGCACGCCTCCTCCCTGGGAGCCCCGTCTGCAGCCGTGCCCAGGTGCACTGCTCGGCGCCGCGGGCCTGCCCAGCCCCACGGACCTACCCTGCATCTCGGGCCCCGCTCAGCCCCAGTGCTGCTTTCCAAGCGTCCCGAGGACCAACAACCTGCAGTCCGCCTGTTCCCAGCTCCTGACAGCCTTACTGGTACTTACGGGGACATCCGGTCTTTAGGCACTTACAGGGACATTCCTTTTCTTTAAAACAAAAACAACAACAAATCCTAATACAACCCTTTTATTCTATAAATTGCTATCCTTTTCATCTGCATACTCCAGAAAACTAGATTCTACTGCCTACAGGCAAACTGACCACCACTGATGATGGTTGCAGCAAGTTTAATACATTTAACTCAATTAAAAACAATTACAACAACAAAAAACAACTACATGTCTTTTTAAAGTACTATGTGATGTGTATTCAGTGAGGATCTGTCATCTCTGAGACGCTGACATCCCTTATTCAGAAAGTAATGGAAAATCAGGAAGAGCTGAAAGTATGCAATATCTCATAGGACCTGAGCCAGAGCAAACAAATATGAGCTAAAGGAAAATGTACAGAATTTTATAAATTAACTAATTTTCCTATCTATAAGGCTGAGAGCAGCAAATGTCTCATGGGACTTTTTAGAAATGATGTTTGGGAGCAAGCATCAGTTGTTCTCTGGATTCCACTGGCCTCCTCCTTTGTTGCAGCACCACGCAAAGCCAGCGCTCATCTGCACTTTCTGCTCACTCCCCACCTGAAGTCATCCTCTCTGCTTATTAATATTAGCAATAACGTCCATAGCAACCCTTTGTGATACCGTAAACAGGGGATTATGATTTCATGCAGGGAATAAGCAGAGGCAGAAGTGATGGATTCCTAGGGAAGGAGAGATAATGCGTTCACGCAAACTTCCGAATTACTAGAAAAGAATAATTCTCCACAGACAGTGGGAAGAGCCTTTTCACATAGCCCAGAGGTCATGAGCTGCTCTCTAAGAACACGGGATACACCAAGTTTTCACTTAGGTGCCTATTCTGCAGCTGCTTTTGTGATACCGAGCTAGGAATTCCTTAGCTTTCATGCTGGCACTCTAACTGCTCTAGGGGAGGAAAAAAAAAGTTTTCTGCTTTTTAAAGCTGGCACACCACAGAGGCTTCAGTTATACAAGACACAGTAAGAACAAAAGGCATTAAACGACAGGAATGGGGGCAACCCCGCCACTGCTGTAACAACTTCTCACTCCCAAGTCCCTGAAAACACCGCACAGATCAGGGCCTTGGACTCAGGCCAAGGGCCTAGTCACCCGAAATGGACTTCTGTCTATTTTATCCTTAGGACGAGTCTTTATAGGCTTCCCCAGCCTCCGTCAAAACAGCACACCGAGCTGCATTTGTAGTGTTCCCCACGGGATAATTTAGGAGCTGAATGAACTGTTCCACTCTCACTAGAAGATACTGAATGGGAGGGTCAAGGACCAGGCAAAGCAATGACATCACTGGTGTCTTTTCCTGAAGAGGGGTAAAAAAAAGAGAATGACACCTGCTGAAGCCATACTGGCCCACTACTAGATATACTCCAGTGCATTCCAGACCACGAGATCTCATCGACTAAGGAAGCCAGAGCGCAGGGTGCCTGATGCCAGGGCAGGGCAGGCTCTGTCGGGGAGGCTGCAAGCTCCCCGGCAGCGGGTGCTCTGTGCACGCAGGCTGCCCTGCTCCCTCTGCACCCACTCCTTGGGAATGACCAAAGCCCATGGGCTGAGGCTGAAAAAGGCAGCCAGGAATATGGCACTTTCAGGTAGAAATCCAGATATTTCCCTTAAACTAAAACTTACTCATCATTTATTCCCAGCTCCGGGAGAGCGCCCTGGCTAGTCAGTGGCTCAGGCTCAGCTCAGGCCATACCCTGGCATCGCTGCTCTCTGCTTCCCAGTCCTCGGCCCCAGGACCACGCTGGGTTTCCCACTGCCGGGTGTTTCCTTCGCAGCCTCCTCTCTCTTCCGAGATGAGCAGCAATTGGGGGCACCGCGCACGCCACGTTACCCCTGCGAGCAGTGGGGTCAGCTGGCTCGGCACCTAAGCTTTCATTAGCAATCCTGCAGGAAAACCCTGGGATTAATGCTCGGGAGAGCATTAACATCAGAGCCTGCCTAAAGCACAACTCATTTCCCAGTGGATGAGAGAACAGCTTCATTAGCAAGCATTTGCTACTAATAAAAAATGCACCACTTGCAAGAGAACATCTGAGGTTGCCAAGCTGGGAACAACATGTACAGCTCTAAAGTCCTATGGGATTGCTGCCGACTTATCCAAAGGATGACATAGAAGGGTTTGATCCTAGACAAGTTTCTTAACTGAGAACTCTGTCATCCACAGCCCCTGCTCAAGCCTTCACTCACCATGGAAAACAAGAGGGTTTTATAGCAAGAGAAGGATATTTCAGGGTATTCATATTTCACCAATGTACACAAGTATCCAAAGGACACTAACAGAGGCTTTATAGGATTTTAGCAGGAAAGAACTGCATAATTGATGCTGTGTCACTGTTCCCATCAGAGTCTGGCTTAGCATTTCCCTTTGCTACTGAAACCTCAACTGCCAGGCTCAGGGTGATGGGCGCTGCCGTCCCAGCCCGGCCCAAGGCTGCCCGCCTCCATGTGGAAATACAGGACAGTGAGATCTGCTGGACCAGCTCCTCCCTGCACCGGCCAGCTGCACGTGCCCTTTGTGGCAAAGTCCCTGTCTCCAGTAACACAGGATCAGATCCTAAAGGTGACTTGTTTGGAGGAAATCCAGGCCTCACTGAGAGAACAGAAAAAATAATCCTAGGCTTTATCCACTTGACAGCTACGGGAAACATTCAGTTATGGAATTAGGAATGAGATTAACTGCAAAACAGACATAAATGCATGCTGAAACAGCAGAGGGAAGTTAAAGCTCCAGCTCTGATATCCACTGCAGGCAATGGTAATTTCTGCAGTTAATTTGTCTTTCTCTTTTTCACAGTTTCATGTAGCATCACTTTTCAGCTGCAGCTTAAACAGATATTCTGTACTTGCCCGAGCCTGAAGAGGATTTCATGGTCAAAATGTCACTTCTGATTTAATATTGGCTTATAGTATGTGTTCTATAATCCCAAACTTTGGGCAGTCATTTGATAGTTCACTTGCAGCATTTACATTACCACAGATAGCACTAAACTCACAATCCATTGCGTTCCGTCACACTTGAGCACCAGCTAATTATTCTTCTGCCCTTTAAGAATTGCACAGATGCATGAATTGCAATATAAAGAATGATGAAAAACTACCATATTTCAAACAAGATAGAAAAAAAAGGCTACTTCACACATAAAATATTAGCATAGTATGACACAGTTCACTTATTGCCTAACAAGACATGCTACAAAACTGCGAAATGAAAGCTACTGAACTACCATGGGTTCTCAAAGTAGCTTAATCACCTCGCTTGTAGGATGAGATTTCTACAGCAGACATGAAAAACACCATCAACAAAGAGGTTTAAATAATAAAACATCAAAACATCAAACAGATAAGCAGCATTCTGGGCTGTCACAAACAAATGACTTAGTAGAAGCTCTAGGGATGGCTTTGCAATACAAACCAGTGATGGGTAACAAGAGGAGTAGCTGGCAGGTCATGCAGCGCTGTTGTAGCTCCATCAGTCTAGTAGAATCCAGGGAGAAATTTCTGAGGGTATCACTACCTCAAAAATCCTACTGCAATTTTTCTTCTACAAGATTGTTTATTACAGACCAATATGCTTTTCTCCAGAGTTAAGTGAACAAATATAAAAATCACTCAGGTTAAAAAAACTGAGGTTAAAAAAGCAAAAATTCACAAGTTAGACAAATCTAGTGATAAATACTACCAATGTTGTCACTTCTGAGACAGATGCTCTATTCATTTATTTGTTTTCAAGACATCTCTCTGCAAAGATTGGGCATTCCATATCTTGGAGAATCAGCTCCTGGTTCCCGAAGGTTAGAATGGCTTTTGATCCAATACAACAAGCAAGGAATATGCTCCTGGAAGCCTTATATTTTGCTCCGTTTTTCACATGAATGCTTGATATAACCTCTCAGTTTCTGGTGAAGAGTGAGATTGGACATGTGCCTGAGAACCACAGCTCCAAGGGCTTCTCCAGTGTTTCTAACCTCAACTCGTAGTGTGTATGTGCAGTAAGCAATAAAAGCATGACACTACAGAAACCTAAGTTTAGCATGCACTGCTAAACCTCTGATGCAGAGGAATAAACTGAAATTTAATGAAAACTGATAGCTGATTTCTTTTAAATGCTATCCACTAATAAGCAAGGCTAGACTGCCTTCTTATTTATAATTTCCTGTTCAAAATGTATCTGTATTTCACTGTACTTTTATTAATGACAGTATTTACTTGACAGCAAGTTACCAACATCTTTTAATCGGCTTTTCCAAAAAATAATTTTGGCTACATTAGCTGAATTGAGGCATTGCAACATGATTAGCTGAGCTGTGCAAAAGGCTTTAATCATGTGGGAGAGTTCTTAGATTAGCACTGACTCAAGTTCAAATTGCAGCTCTGAGTGAGCAACATCGCACTTGAATTTTGCTCATGTTTATAAACACTGCACACAAGTGTGTGTAGGGCTGTCTGGATATCTGCAAACGTTATCAGGCTGCTGCTCACAGTGCGTTTCTACTTGGAGTCTGAATATTTGAGAGCATATTTCATAGGGAAGGGCATGTGGCACTTGTCCTTGCAGCCTAAATCAATCTTACGGCACTGGGGAACATCAGACCTCTGCAAACAAAGCCATTTGCAGTGCATTTCCCAGAGGTGAACGCGGGAGAGCTGCAGCTCGAGGCTACGCCGAGAGCTCTGTGCAGTGACTTTCGAGACAGGAGTAACTTCTATGGCTTGTCCAGCTGAAGAGGCACCTTAAAGCGAGGCCAAGGGAGCACCCTGATGTCCCAAGCGCTCCAAGCTCGCTGGGGTTCGCAGGAGCTGCCCAGGCCCTGCGCTCGGCCAGGCTGTGTCCTCTCCCATTCAGCTCATGTCCAGCAGGGGAGATCCTTAGCACACTGGAAACACTGGTTTTATCCTAGCAGGGAACTGACAACATTTTAAATCTTGGATTGTTACCACATAAGAAAAAAAAAAAAACTCTGCCCAGCTTTCAAACACTTAAGGATGTGTTTAATTAATAAATGCCAGTAGCTTACTGAAGCTAAAGGGGTGTTTAAGATATGCAGGGTAGGTTCCAAAGCCCTCTGGAGCCATGTAATGCTGATTTCAGAGTTGTATTATTGCTGTTGTAGCAGTTCTGCATGGCTCAACAGCCCCCTGATTCTGACCAGTACCCTTAAGCACAAACAGCAGTGTTCTTTAAATTATGCTTTACAATCATAGCAAGAGGGAATTTAAGATAGCTCATTTATTAAACAGAGCAATCTCTACTCCTTCCCATTCTCTGTAAAGGACACACAGCTGGATTCCTGCAGAGATTAACAATCACGGCCTGTTATAGGGGGAGGAGGGTCTGTAGCACAAAAGAGCAAAGCCTGTATTATTTTTTTTATATGCTTGTGAACGAACGAGTATAATCTGAGAATTTGCAGTCCTGGACCCCAGTCCATGCTGCTGGAGTTATTTCTTCTTTTCATCCCTGAAGTCTATACTGTAATATCAGATACAGGCCATCTTTGCAGCAGGGATCGGATCTTCAGATCTACCTTCATCTTTGTGCTGAATCTTCTACTTTTCATCCAGCATTTCAAAATCCATCACATCTCCTGTTCACTCAAGGCATCATCTGAACATCTCCTGCCTCTCTGACTCGTTGTCTCCTCCAGCCTCTCCTTTCACCAGATTATTACCTTTTCAGACATTAAAGTTTTTAGTAGTAACCTGTATAATCCATTTTATAAATTACTATAGGTAGCAAAAACCAAAAGAACATCACTAGCCTTTTGCCCGGTATTAATTTTTTTTTTTTTATGGTTTTCACACACAGGATCCCTGAGACAGAATGATTTCCTCATTCATCGATCTATATCTATTTTAAGGTTCCAGTACCCTTGAGCAGAAATAAAAATCAGTATTTATTGTTTAGATTTTCTTACAGACTTATTTTCTTATACAGTTTACCTTGAGAGCTTTTTGTGCAGCTTCACTTGATCCGATAGCAATCAGGTTTGGTCCAGCCATGCTGCAAAAACTCTTCAGATGCAAGGAATCATGAACAGGGACTGTGGAGACAGCGTAATCCTGTATGGGAGCAAAACATGGATGCTATAAATATTTTTAAATTGTCCTAATTCCATAATTATATTGAGACATTCCATAATTAGTTTTACTCTCTGCAAATTAACAATAGCAACATATCCCAGGGCACAGTGTCAACTGTTTAAGTATGACATACCCCTCTGGACCAGCTTGTCTTGTCTTGTGCACTGGAGTAAAATCCAGAACATGTTTCAAATATTACTATTGTTGCAACTGTAAAGAAATACATTAAAATGTGTAATTAAACACTATGTACATTAAATCTCTCCAGGGACCAGCAAAAAGAACACGTTGCTATATACTGTTAAGCTTCTCAGATCTAAAACAAGAATGCTGATATGCTTGCAGATGACCAAAGCCTCCCACTGTCCAAGCTACTCTCATGCAAGAACCTCACATTTCTGATGTAAATTTAGCCTATGTCACTCAAAGGAGGTTCAGACAACTTCAGTAAGTTGGGCTATTTTTCTATTAAATAAGTCCTAAATAAATCACTTAAAACTTCAAGTTATTGTTACCAAACATCTCAGCCAGTATTATTTTTAAATTGGTTCAGTGGATCATAGCTTGCATTTCCTGTGACATGAATGAATCTACAAACCTTAAATGTGTCAGCCAGGATTTCTGCTCCACGTTGATTTGTCCGCTTAGAGAGACCCACAAAAAATTCTCTGCCTGGAATGAAAAAATGACAACGGAGGGCAAAACAATTATTGCTTTTTTTTTTTATTTTAAAGAAAAGAAAGAAAAAAAAATTCACATCATCAGCACCTTCACCAGAAAATGCACACTTTAAAAACAAAACAGCTTTACAGATAATTTTGAAACAGTTATTTATGGATGTAATACTCTTTCTTTGCTCAAGTTGAGTAACAAGACTGAAAATTCATCTTAAAGTTATGCAACTTATAATTGTGAGCTGGTAATTTAAACTGATTATCTTTTTCCAGAAGAAGGATTTTGTTAGAAACATACGTAGCTTCCCTGTCTAAAGCTCTGCAGTGGACACTAAGGGCAGCGAGCGGCCGGGCTGCATCAGCAGGGAACTGACCGACCATTTCGCCCTCCCCGAGCGGCCGCCTCTGCTCTCGAAGGCAGCGATGCAGATGTGGCCTCCTCGAGCTGCAATGCTGGACCTGCACCATGCTGGAAAAGCCTTCTTCAGTTTGCCTCTTTTGAGGCCCTTGTCTCCCCTGTGTGAATTAAGGCAAGCAGTGGGTCTGCTTTGATGCTGATCAGAATAAACAGGCGCACTCACCACAGACAGGGAGCAATATATGCACCAATGCGAAAAAGCATCCAGTGGGTTTAATGACATAAATACCACAGCCAGTATCTTCACCTTCGAAGTCAGCCACGCATGTAAGTTGTCTAACACACGACATCTGGCAGGCAACTCCACCACTTCTGCCATAAACTAAAATTGCCCTTTTTTGTATGCAATTCATTGAACCAGCAGCAATTGTCTGGATTAAGCATTTAGAATTCCTGAATATGAGTCTGTGTGAATGTAGCTGCTGGTAATAGGAAATATGAAACAACTGCAGTCAGCTGACTGCTTACTGGCACTTTACAAGCTAAAATAAAATTTGTATGCACAGTACTGTTCTCTGTACTGTGTTGCTAGTTCATTTACTCAGACATTAGTCAGGATATTGAGTGTTGCAATGAAAATTCATCTGTCAGCTACTACCTGACGTTCAGTAAACAATTGATTTAACAGACTACACAAACGACAGTTTATTGGGCATCAACAGATAACAGGCAGTTTCTACGACATCAGAATACATAAACAGCAAATTCTCTACAACTGTACCTGTAAATAAGACGTCTCCACCATCCAAGGTTGCATTTTCATCTACCATCTCTACTATATTGAGGTTAAGGCTTTCTAGTACTTTCTTCATGGCTTCAACCTGTTTAAAAGAAAATTGTTGAGACTATTAGTTAGCCTGCACCTTTGCAAATCTTACAAAAAAGCCTAAATGAAATGGCTTATGTTCAATAAAAATGTCAGTCAATAGACTTCAGCGAGATGGGTGGCAGGGTCCTTTGTGGCCCTGCACATCGCAGTGCCCAGACTCTCTCCTGAGTCCCCTGCATGTGGCAGGCAGATGGGGCCGTCCCAATCCCTTTCCTGATAAAAGGTTTAAAGCAGAGTCTATAGCAGAGCCAGGGAATTCTACTTTGTTATGTCCCCTCTCTCCCTGTAAGAGGCTGCTAGGGATGTTAAAGGCAGAAACTGTCTCCACTGAGAATCATGTCGTCTGTCACCCTTGCCATCCTGGTGCCTTGTTATCCACAAGGGGTGTCTGCATGTGACAAATCACTCACAGAAAGCTAATGACTGCAACTCACAGGGTGTCAAAATAAATATGACCTCTTCCACCAGAACACAAGACCTCTGATCACACACAGGGGCAGCTTTGTGCTCACTGAAGCCTCACTGCCATGTTAAACCAGAACTACCTTGCAAGCATTAATAAAAGCAGGAGCTGCACAAAGGTCTGCAAGCTCTAAGGTCTGCTAGCTCTGATCTTTGTAAACCCCACAGGCCGTTTATCTGTTTCACATGGTCCTTAGAGCATTTCGACCAGAACCCCAGGAAGCTGATTCAGGTGACAGGAGCCTCTCTCCTAGCGCATGACAAGCACGGTAACTCTACCAGGCCCTCTCCCAAGCTATGCCAGGCCGTGGGACACGACGGGGACAGAGCCCTTGCAGGAGCTGCAGCAGTCTCGGGGCACTAGCAGCACACACTTTCACTGCCGTGGCTATCCAGAGCTGGATGAAGCAGCAGGGCAGACACCATCCAACCATGCCCATGTTTCCTGGTCATTTCCACAACGGAATTTGGGCTGTCCCATACATTTCTGGAGTCCAGGTCCTACAGCTGAGAGGAGGTTACTCCTGTGGATTGCAAGGACAGCTGATGGGGAAAGAGAAGAGATTCACTAGGCACATCATCATCTCGGACACAGTTTGCTCTCTGGAGGTCCTTCTTTCTCTCTGTTCCCTTCTCACACTCCACCGACTTTATGGACAAGCCTAGACCAACCACATGGCCAAGCAGGTGCCTCAGGTCAAAGTTTAATGGGGAGAAGGCAGGTGCCACCCAGACAGCACTGATGGTTACACTGCAACAGGGAACTGGACTCGGCAGCTACCCAAGACCAAGGGGGCTAAATCCTCCAAGCAGGAAATCCCCCGACATCCTCTCCTGTTTCCCCCTCAAGGGCTTGGACACTCAGATCTGAGTGGGCCTGCAGCGCCCTCACTCCAATTACTAACATTTCTCTTTGATCCTTTGTTTTTCTCGTGGTGCTAAAATGATTTCAGGCTGAAACTTCAGTCTTGAGGGTCTCCAGGCTGAGGCACTCTTTATATTTCCGTTCAGTTGTGCTTAAGCTTTCCTAGTAAGGCTTAATCTTTCTTGCTGCTCTTGTTGCCCTATCTCCGGTGATCTTTAAAATCAAGTTTAAAAGGAAAACTAGATCCATGTGCTATTTTAAAAATAAATGGGAAACAGCTGGCCTACCCTGTACAAGCACAGCACCATTCCACAACATCCGTGCACTCTCTGGCACAGGAGGGGCTTCTTTGGTCTGTGAAGTCCAAATCTTTACTCTGTTGGCACCTTAGAGCCATAAGACCCCAAAGAACATAAAATTGTTTTAAATGGAGTAATATCATTGTGGTGTTATGCAAGAAGGCTCCCCATCCAAGAGCACATAGACTTGCTATTTGTGCCAGAGTGAAGCAGACCAGCAAACTCCTGGCTGGGCACAAGGAGGCCCTGGCACTAGAACACGCGTGCTCCAACCACAGGCATGTGAGTAAATAAATATACCCATCAGCTGGGATTATTTAAGGCAGACTGACAAAGCGCAGGAAAAAGAATCACCCGGCCCGTCCTGTGCTCACACAACTCCAGTTAATCCAGTGTTCCCCACAGCTTCCAACCCAGAATGCTCGAGAGGAAGCCCTGCAGAGCCGCTTTGCTGGATGGCAGGAGCCCTTCTGGCCGGCGGGGAGGCCAGGAGCGGGTGACTGTGGCTCCCCCGCAGAGCCCCCCGTCCCACCCCAGCAGAGCCGCCCGCGTCCCCAGGCAGGGGCACTGCCTCTTCTGGGGAAAGGAGCCGCCAAATTTCGGACCGATGGAA